>LGRX02004235.1:0-105536 GCA_001247695.2 Cymbomonas tetramitiformis
CCCTGGGCTAGCCCGAAACACTCCGCTAGAGACGCTCGTGTTGTGGTATTTGTATTTCTATATGTGTAATTTCATTTTGGCAATCGTGATACATCATGAAGGGGGTGACTTTGTGTCACTGACAGTCAACCCCCTTTCTGTGTCACCCCTCACTGTGAGTGTCACTTGCAGTCTGTCACGTGCTTTCCGACCGACAATCCGACACACACAAAACCCTAAGTAATTGTGTTATCAAATTGCCATAGCCGTTTTGCCCGTTCCTTGATTGTTTCCTGAAGCTGTGAATATATATCTTAACTATATATATATATATATATCACACTCTTCGTGAGGTTATCGGCCTGTTCCACGTATTTTCGGGAGCGGTGCTTAGCTATTTCCCGTATCTATTCGCATCTACGTATCTACGCATCTTCGTATCTTCGACCGCGCCGTATCTTCAACGCATCTCTATTTCAACGACTGCTTTGACGCATCTACCCACGTATCTATTCGCGGCCACGTATCTCACGGATATCTTCCGCGCATCTTCATCTACGTTTTCCCTTTGATTTCTCTTTCGTGTCCACTTCTTTGTCAACGCATCTACTTTGTCAACACGATTTTACTTTACGTTCTGGCTGGCAGCACTTATCCTGCAGCAAAATTGGCTTATCTCACGAGGTTTTTGACCTGACCGGCGCTTTCCCCGTGAAATTTGACCCCAATTGCACGTTTGCATCACTCGATTTGGTTAATTTTACGGAAAGTTACGTCGACACCAAGAACCCAAACGCACTCTCGACTTTCTGGCCAGCAGCACCGCTCCTGGCGGGAAGACCGTTTGCCGCACGACGTGTTTGACTTCACCGACGTTTTCCCCGCGAGAATCTACCCCAATTTGACCCTGTCATCGTTTGATTTGCTTAATTTTACGAGAAGTTCGCTTTTCGCTTGGGAACCCTAGCTTTGGGTTCGCAGATTCTGCCGTCAGCGGTCAGTGGTCAGCGACCATGTCCACTGGACCTCAGCGTGCACGTATGGCCGCTGTTCGTTCAGCGTTGATCTCTCTTCGAGTACATCGGCAACATTCTACCATTGGCTATGGTCTGGTGGTGTCTCGGGTGGTGTTTGCGCACCAGATACCAAGCTCGAGTCCATCGCGCTCACCATCGACAACGAGTGCTTTGACTATTTCGACCTCATCCCTCCACTTCCCTCACCTTCACCTTATGCGCCCCTTGGTCACCATCTGGTGGTGTCAGGTGGTGCTATCGCACTCACTTCGCCCCTCGCCATCGTCCCTTTTGGGTTTCTTCCCATGCGCTCAATCACGTCCCCTCTCCGCATTTTTCACTTTCCACCTCCCTACCCCCTCTCCATCGACGCATTTGCTGGACTTCGGGTTTAGGCTTAGTTATTATGGGCTCTGACTAGCCCTAGCCTGACCCTGCTTCCGTATCGTGTCCGTGACATCCTAGCACTGTACTGTACAGTAGTACAGTACAGTAGTACAGTACAGTAGTACAGTCTTATTTCACTCGTCCGGGTTTCCGAGAGCATAAAGCCTCGGCCGGACACTGTTTATCTGATTATCTGTTTGATCTGTAGCGAGCTTAGCCGGACAGTAGTATCTGTCTTTCTCGCAGGTTATGGCCCGCACCGGCTTTCCGGTGATTCTGATGATGGCACAGCGCCTTGCTGTTGCCATGTTCGGCTAAGTAGGACGTAGGAGGGGTTGAGCGCCCACTTGGGCGGTGGTGTATCGTTCTCGCGGTATGGCCTTTTAGCATGGCAGTGATGGCGGCACACGTTGTGCTCGCCTTCGCTGCGCAGGAGATCGGCGGTTGACGGATTGTTTTTTTTTACGGCAGTATCGTCGCAGCGAGGGTTTATTTGCATCGTGCGCCACTGGCCCTGGCGAGGTCGCTCCACACGTTGTACATTTTGGCCGCTCTCATTTTTCCGCTCACGACCTGTGGGTTTCGATCTATTGCGCTGAGGCTTCTACGGATTATCTGGCCGCCGTGACAATTTTATACCGCCACCCTTGATTAGCTCAACTCTCTCCACTGTCTCTCCATCATGGTTGCTACAGCAAATAGAGTGACGCGGTCTCGCGTCCGTAGATTAGAGACGATTTTTGATGACGTGGGTGCGCAGCACGCTGCTACACCGCACACACCGCAGCTGCCAGCTCCGACCACCGCAGCTGCGAGAGAGGTTCTTGACAAATGTCAGCAGCTTGCTCGCGAAAATTTTGACAGGAGGGTTGCCAAGATCGTTGCCACGAAGATACTTGGGGACAAGTCAGAACGCTTCGCTGGAACGGAAGCCGACGCAGTCGACATTTTTTCGCAGCTCATGCATGAGTTGCGCACGCAATTCCTGCTCCAGTCACAAGCATTTGCTCCCCTCTTTGACCTGACTGACATGACTGTTGCGGCTAGGCATGAGGGCAACGAGTTGCTGCTTTCGGCTCTGACGTTTCTGGCTCGCCCTGGCTCGCCTGCTCGTGACTGGCTTGAGGCCTCTGGGTCTGACGTTCCTGGAGATGGCAAGCGTGCTGCCCTTGAGGTGGTACGCATGCTCCAGGAACGCTCAGAGCCCTTTGACTCTTTTGAGTCGCTGCTGGCGGTTCGCATCCCCAGCAGCGAAGATCCTGACCGTGGCATCCGTGAATTCAATGGCCTGTTGCGGGACGTTCAGCGTTCCCACAACTTGCCAGAGGACGCGGTGAAGCGGCAGTTTCTAAAGGCTCTCGGCAATTCGGCGTTGTACCGTGACTTGGCTAATTCCTTGGCTCGAGCTGACCAGCGGCAGGGCGTGTCTCTCTTGACTATTCAGGCTCGTGTGCGGGAGCAGTTCCGCCACGGCCTGAAAGTCTCTGACACCCGTGTCTCTGCTCTGTCATTCGGCGATGGCGCGTCTGACCTGGCTGCGGCGTTGTCCAGTCTGCAGAAGCAGCTGGAGCGCATGCAGCAGGACATTCGTGACCTGAAGCGGCAGAAGCGGGAAGGGGCACCGCCTGCGGGCAAGCACCTTACCCGCTCTGCTGCTAAGCATCATCGTGCTGGTGTTAAGCCACTTGGCACCGCTCCTCCTGTCTCATTTGACAAGAAGAGCGGTGCCTTCGTGCCTCACTGCAGAAATGCGGAGTGTGCACAAAGTGGTTTGAAACACTGGCATGCTGAATGCCCCAACGGCGGTCCTCAGTCTGCCCACTACAGGCACTACTGTGGTGCAGTTGAGAACTATGAGACTGACTGCCTGGCTGTTCGTTTCCAGCGTTTCTATGACGCGGGGGATGAGCACGCCTTCGAGTCGCTCTGCACGATGGAGGGTCGCCCAGAGGTGGTCGAGCTGTCGGCACATTCTTTTGTGACGGCTGAGCCCACGTCTCTGCGGCACTTTCGGGATGCGGCGGCTTCCGCTCAGGATGCGGCGGCTGACGATGACGGCATGGCTCAGTTTGGTCTGGCCACATTCCGCTCGGGTGCACAGGGCTCGATTCCGCCACCGCCTGCGGTTCGGCACCCCTCTGCACTCGTGGCTGGTGGTGTGCCTGCGGCTCATGACCCGCCAGTGGTTATCCCTGGCTCTCTCGGCTTGCCTGGCTCTGTCCCGTCACTCCAGCTTGGCGACTATGCACCGGCTCCGCTGTTTGCTGGCATGAGGATTGAGACTTCTGACATTGGCTCTGAAGGCTCTGACAATGACCAAGGCTCTGACAATGACTCTGACGGCGGGCAGCGAGTGGCTTTTGGCTCCTTCGGCACTCTTGAGCATGACTCTGACGGGGGAGCATCGCCAGCGGCCGGTGGCAGTCTGGCTCCGATGTACCGTCCCCGGACTCCGCCGAGCTTTCTCCGGTGTGCGTTGATGGCTTCCGTGCTTTGTTGTTCTCTGCTGGCTAGCGCTACGGCATCTCTGGCAGAGCATATATCTTCCCAAATATTTTGCGGCCCACAGTTGCAATTCTTTCAGGCCCGGTTTCGGCCAGCCCGGTCAGTCTCAAAAATTGCCCGCCGCAGGCGAATTTTTCGAATTTTAAGTATGTGAATATCATGAAAATCGAAAATTTCACGTAAATTTTGGAGATTTTCACCGTTCGTCTACGGCCCGCAGCCTGATTCAATCCCGGCCCGCTTTCGGCCCGGCGTGACACGCTACGGCCCCGGGCCGGCCCGCCACGGTAAGATATATGCCCTGATCTCTGGTTGCCGTGGGCGGTGGTGACAGGGGCCTGGTTGAGCCCGGAGCCACCGCCCGTCGGTCTACTGGAGATCTCTTTGCTTCGATTCCACCACTTGGTGCTGCAGGTATCCGTGATTGGCCGCCAGATGATGGTATTCTTTTATCTCCTTCTTCAATGCTCAAACCGCCGTGGGGTTCTACTTGTTTAAGTTCTTCGGTTGCTTTACCTTCTGCTGTCGATCCACCTTACCCACTTGGGTCTGGTGGTGCTCAATTTGAAACAGACAGCTTACAATTCACTTCGGGATTCAGCTGTGCTTACATCCCGACCGCTGAACTCAGCCATGCTGACCAGCCTCAAAGTGGCTGAGTTTGCTTCGATTGTCCTGGCAGCTTGATTAGCTTTAGCCCAATAGTGGGATGACCGGGTCAAGACCCCGGCACCCAGCTAGAAGTGATCGGTTTCCACCGAAGTAAATGTTAGGTGTTTGTTTGTTATCTCGTGGCTGTATTATCCTGTACCTGCTTTGCTAGGCAGTCACACCCACGGGTGGTGTGCTGGACTTCGGGTTTAGGCTTAGTTATTATGGGCTCTGACTAGCCCTAGCCTGACCCTGCTTCCGTATCGTGTCCGTGACATCCTAGCACTGTACTGTACACTAGTACAATACAGTAGTACAGTCATTGTCTCATTGTCTGGGTTTCCGAGAGCATAAAGCCTCGGCCAGACACTAGTTATGTGATTATCAGTTTGATGCTCAGCGAGCTTAGCCGGACAACGGATCTGTCTTTCTCGCAGCATTCGCTATGGTGGTGCCTGGCCGCTTTTGGCTCTGGCACCGTACAGGGATTGGTTGACCATCACCTTGGTGGCACTCGACACCCTCCACCATCGAGGGCACCACCGCCGCCGAAGTTCATCCCCACCAAGAATTAGAACAGACATCGGCAGTTTTGTGTGGTGACCTAGCAAGCCTAGACATGCAATTGTTGCTTAGCCATCGCCCACGCGGGGATCCGCCACTAGATGGACTGAAAAAGGTCCCATTGGGCCGAGTAACATTTGTGTACTAGCTAGGACCTAGCGGGGTGAATTGCTGCATCCTGCCTGTGACCTCACACCTTCGGGGTGAGGTGGTGTCATGAAGGGGGTGACTTTGTGTCACTGACAGTCAACCCCCTTTCTGTGTCACCCCTCACTGCGAGTGTCATTTGCTATCTGTCCCGTGCTTTCCGACCGACAATCCGACACACACAAAACCCTAAGTAATTGTGTTATCAAATTGTCATAGCCGTTTTGCCCGTTCCTTGACTGTTTCCTGAAGCTGTGAATATATATCTTAACTATATATATATATCACACTCTTCGTGAATACAACCGTGTTAGCGTGACACCCCCCTTTAGGCTATTCGACATTGTGTAATTGCATATTGATACAGGAGAGGAGACGGGAGGGTCCAAAGCACCGCGCCTTCATTAGCGCTAGACATCGCTAGACGTAGAGTCAAGAGTCAAAGAGTCCTTCGCTTGTGTTGCATCATCCGCAATCTTGCACGTCTCAGATGTTACCGTGACACTGTAGCTCCGCCGCGCGTGGGGCTCTATTTTGGTGGGGCCGTATCATTATCGGAGATAAATGTTCTGGCTTATTATAAGTTATATTCAGTCCAAGCTCCAACGCATCAATAATCTTAAATCTGTGACTGTGTCACGAATCTTCCACCTTGAAAGTATCTGAAATTTGTGAATCTCAAACGACGCGACGCGACTACAGTGATGCACACACGCACTCGACTGAGTATAACTATTTATAGATCTCTACCGTGTCACGTGACACACGTATGCATCTCCGAGGTTTACACAAGTATCTTGTATCTAGGTGAGTCGGTAACATGCGCAAATGCGCTATCAGGAAGAGTGACAGTGTGACGCAGTGTCATCACAGTTTTTTAAAAAAGAGAGCTTGTTTCAGCTGTGAACAACAGAATTCCGTCGATCTTCGCGACGGGCACGGCCGGGCGACGGGCCCAACTGGCAAGATAGTTCAGTGCGCTTATTTGGCCGTCTCAGGCTGTCCAATGAACAATGTGTATTTCACACTGTCCCACTTTTGTCGACAGCGACACATAGTCAGAACTCACAAGCGGATCTTGTATCCACAGGTATTCTGAAAATCTGACTCGTGTTGTCAAAAATTTCCGGACGGGCAACTATTTTGTATTTCGTTAGTATTCGCGCCTTATTCCTTGCAGTAACGGTAGCGCGTGCCCATCGCCATGGCTTTTCGGGGTTCTACGTTCTCCCAATCGTCCTTTCGGTGTTTTCGCACAGTTGAATGCCGCCCAGCTGTACAAGTCAAGAGAAATGGTGACTCGAAATTAACAGCAAAAGCAGCACTCGCACATACTCAAGTCACTGCCAGGAAGAGCACTACTCGCGTTCGCCTCAGGCAACATAGCAGGCGTCTTTCTCTGACCGTTCAAGCCTTTGAAAAACCATGGGAGGCTTCTTATGCTGACTCACCATACGATATCCTTGGTACTCTTCAAGCACCCACCCCACATGCTGTGCTTGTTCCTCGATCCCTGTCATCTATGGCGAACTGTTCTCTCAGGCACTCTTGGGCATACACGTTGGAAAGGAGAGTTTATACTAGCACACTGCAACCGTATCTGTAGAAATTGTTTGCAGTGACCGATCTTTCCCCTCCTCAGGCATAACGAATGCGGCTACACCAAACGAAGTCAAAAGCGCATATCGTACGCTAGCAAGAAAGTATCACCCCGATGGTAACTCGCCTGTGTGCCGTTTCTTTGGCGACCAGCCACTTTGGTTTTCTTCTACATTCCAAGGGCAGCGAAATTGTACTAAATTTTGCACTTCTGAAACAAATTTATTGACAAGTTTGTTCTGAGGATTCGTCTTATTCGACTCCAGTTGCAAAGAGTGATGAGGAAAACGAAGAAGCAGTCACAGAGCGCTTCGTTCGTATTCAGGTCTGGCGCAATTTTACTGTGGAGCCTCTTGTGGGTTCTCGTCACCTGATATTTCTCATACGTTTTATCCCCTGTCACTGATTTTACTTGCATATCGGTTGCTCTCGCAGGCAGCCTACGACTTGTTGATGGATACCGAGAGGTGATAGCCACTTCTGACCGCTTTTCGGTCTTACACTTGGAAGGTGTTAGCTCACAAGTCTGTAGCTGCTTCGCTCCTGCAGGCGAAGAGAGTACGACAGGGAGCACCGAAAGAGCCCTATGGCCTCCAACCGAATGTGGATGCAATACATCGAGAAGAGGAAAAAAGCGTTCAATCAACGTGGCGATCAGGTCGACCCTGACCTTAGTACGTATGCCCACTAGCGTGATACAGTGCAACATATTCTGCTTGGGAATTCAGCCATCATCTGCCTGAGGTTGAGTTACGTTCCTGCAATAACGTGGGAGCCAACTGTGTTTCCTTGAAGTTGTTCACTCTGTTGTACCCGGACTAAACATCGCATCTGCTGACCTCGCTGGCATAGTGACAGCTGACCTTTGGTTTTTCTCGATGCCACTGCCGCAGGCCGCAACAACCTGGGAATTTCAAAATAAGTCTAGTTTAGCACAAAAGCAGAGATATTGGCAGCAAAAGGTCGCACACTTGAAAGGCCCCGTCCAACTTGTCCACACTCGATGCCCTGCCCTGCCCTCGAAAGGAGCAGAGCAGTGCTTTTCTATGTCCCTTTAACTTCTTACCTTCTATCACATTTCAAGGTTGAATCTTCTCGGCTGGTGCACGAAGGTGTTTTCGGATGACTCCCGGGCTGAGAACTGCTGCAACATGTGATTATCAGAGGTGTTCTCCAATATGTAAACTGCTATGAGTTTAATCTTCTAGGGTTGACGTCATGAAGGGCACTGTCACTCTCTACTGCGTGTCTCCTTGCGTGTGGGCGTCGGTTTTACTTTCGTGGTCGTGACGGATTGTTGTTTGCCAGGGCGACGAGGAGGTGCGTAAGCAGACACAAAAGGAGATGAAGAGGGTAGAGGCAAAGTGGGATACCACGAACAAACATCACATGCTGGTATGCGTTTGCTAGCAGTTTCCACGTGTTTGCCTCCTGCATCCCATAAAGAAATATGCTGTCCACCGGTTGATCAGAGGTGTTACAGATTTCGCAGGTCACCCTGTCTTCTTCGCTTCTTCCTCCCTAGAGATCCATTCCTGTCGGTTTTGGGGGTCGGGAAGGCGTTCTAAGTTGTTTTTGCCTCGGCACCAACGGTGCTTATTAGTTGCTATCAGGTGTCTTCCCAGTGATGTGGAGTTTCCTGTATTCAGCTTCCCCTTGTGATTCTACTGTGTGCGAGCTTTTGTATGTCCCATGAAGACTTTGACCTGAAGTACATTGATTGGCAAACCCCTGCTAACTGTCCTTGCAGGTGTTGAAGAAACGTGAGAAGGATCGCCAAGCACGCGAAGTGAGTCTAACTTAGGAGATCTTGCTTGTTCCTGAATCTTTCCCTACCTGGGTGTTTTAGATCGTCGGCAGCAGAACAGTGTGGCTTCCATGTCACAAATATCTAAGAGACGAAAACTGGCGTCGTGAACTGTGTCTACAGGCAGAGAATGCAAAGTCGGAGAGGCTTCTGGCGATGGATCTACTCCTGGAAGAGGGGTTCGAACTTGAAGACTGACCGATCGGACACGTGAACTTCTAGCAAATGCGGTCATGGCTAAAGCAATATATCGGACGTGTCAGGAAAATAGTTTCCTCTTTTTTCCAGTGCAGCATCACTTGGCTTCCTAACCCAGATATTTGTGGTTGTGAATTCCCACAGGACGCTGCTGTATTATATAGAGCTTGCTTGGGTTTAGAAGATTTAGGCAGACCTCTAATGTTGCGTCCCAAGGGTGTCGCGAGAATATGTATATATGTACTTTTGGAACCAGAGCACAATGGGGAGGATATCAGCGTGTGTCATGCATGTGTAAGTAAATGTCCTTAACAAAGTTGGAACATCTGGAAGTGTCATTGCTTGTGCGGTCTAAGAGACAACTGGGTGATTAGTGCTGCAATTTGCAAGTCATCAGGAGCGACTAGCTGATGCCTATATAGCCTTATTGCACTCATCTGGCGAAAGCCATTTCCAGCTCTTGGTAGGTCTTTCATGAGAAATCGGATTTCATGTGTACTGCATGATTGTCTGTAAATCGTGGATAATGCTCAGACCCATATCTTCCCTGACAGTATTGCGAAGTCTCTCGCGATCGACCTTCACATTCATGGAAGTCAGGTGGCTGTTGCCTTTGATGAACTCTTTCTTCCATTTCTTTAAATCCCACCTGCATTTGCAGTAAGCTCAGGGCACTTGGCATCTATCTTCTAGCTTTACAGTGGGGCAACATTTAGTATTTTCATGTATGTTTTTGCAAATTGCAGTTGACACGGCAGCGCTTAGGACGGAGGAATAGCTTGTTCTGCCTCCTCGCGGTTCGTTGGAAAATCTGAAATGTTTGCATATGCACAGCCATGTTGTTTAGTCCATGTCATATGTTGTGATGTCTGCACATGGCAAAGCCAATTGCAATGAATAGCAGCAGTTGCGCCACTGTAACTAAGGTCAGCAATGCAACCTGCAATACGATGAATGTATTCCGATGTCGCAAGCTGACATTGATAGCCAAAGCACACTTTGTCTTCATTATAAATTCATCGCGTTGCATATCTTCGCACACACAGTTTTGCCACTCAATGACGAGGAGGCACTACATGGAACCCAGCCTGACCTTCCCCTCAAAAGCATCACAAGAGCGATGAGGCGGTTTGTGCATACAGTGCACAGTGCAGGCATTATTCGATGTAGTAGACCATGTGTTGCTTCCTGTTGTGTTGGGAGAATGGATTGTTCATGAATCTCCTTTTGCGGATAGAGGGATCAGCCAGCACCGCCCTGCTCGTCCTGATATTAAAATCCCGGTAATGTTCTATGTTGGGGGATATGGGCTTTGTTGTAAACACCATAGTGAGGAAATGGGCAGACCAAATAGTGATAGAATAAATGCGTGCAACTTAGCAGGTGACTGCATATGTAGCTGACACCTCGCAATATGGTGGCGTGCGTGTCACGACAGGTCAGGGTGCACAGTTTAAGGTGATTGCTCCAAACTTTTAATCACAAGTATGTTTCCAGCATATGGCAATCCAGAAAAGTCTAGGCATACCGTCATGATCATAAAGTTGGAGGATTGTGCTCGCAATTGTTGCTGACAAGTAAGGGGAGATTAAAAATCATTTCACAATGACCAATTCATCATCTGAGGAGGGAACCTGGTATGCATGACGAAAAAGCGAGAAAGAATGATCTACACATGTCCCACAGTGTTCGAGCCGCCTCGGCTTGGTATATATAAAACATGCATCAACCTCCTGAATGCATATTTCCATTCTATATGGTGTGAATGTGCCTTTGCATCATTGGGTTGGTGAGATTAAGGTTAAGGCGTACATGGTTTGAGACATACTTAAACTTCGATGCCGAGATTGTTAATCAATTAATAAGTGTCTACATGCAATATAGTGTTGCACAGGTAGACCGGCACAAACGGTTCTTATACCTGCAAGCGTCTTAGAGATGTCCATAAACTTTATTTGGTTAATCCAATCAGGATTCGGATATCTAGCAAAAGCAAAATGTAGAAAGATGAAGGTGGCTATTGAGCAAATGTTCAGCACTCTGAGTACATTTCATACTTTGTATGGTCCTTCAAGAGTGGTAGAGAGGCAACATGTTCGCCCAAATTCTTATGAATGCAAAAATTTGCATCGATTTGGATTGTGCTATCTGGAGTGTGGCCATCGTCCTACGACCCCTCAGATGTTGCAGGTTTGCTGCAGCCAACGTTGTTGGGGGACTCTTACTATCAGGTAGAGGTCCAGAAACTGGTGAATTTATAATGAAGAGTGTGGCCGCTGCAAGAAGTCTGGTAAGGAGCTCTACCATTTCTACCGCGACTGCCCTCTTGGCGGTCGCCAACATCCTCCCATCTCCGCCGCGGCTTTCTGTGTCCCCATTGACGAGGAGGACGCGAAGGGCGTGCATGCACTCGCCATGTGTGCTGTCTTCCAGGAGGCTCACAGAAGACGGGATATATATATGTATGTGATATATATATATATATCAGGTTGAAACAGTGATACATGGTCACAACGCCCAAAAAATATTTATAATCACATACATGTAATTTGAGCCATTACCAGTGAAAGGGTTCATGGATGTACATTTTTGCAGAAGCAGATTGTGTGTTTAACATGCCTAAAGTGCGATAACGTGTTGATTAAACCACTCTACAACGGTATCATACTTTCCACAAATTTACCAAGATTGTTATAAATTTTAGTATTCACTCCCCGGGTAAAGTGCCGCGTATGTATGTGACGTGATAGTCATGTGCATGCAAGTCGCGGTCCGTGTTTACTAGCGGATGCCTCTGTTGCTTGCTACATACCTTTTTAGTAAGCCAGAGTGTAATAAGAAATTATTAACTCTGGCTTACCACCACGCATTATTATAAACATCTGGTGTTGGTGTTTTTTTGTGTGATATAATACTTATAAACATGCTACTTAAAGGATACACCAGGTATATAAATTAGACTGCACGTGTACTGTGGGGGTGGGTAGATGGGTGGTAGCAACACTACTTTATCTCTTTTCAATAACACTCTGGCTTGACTACTTTCTCTCTTCTCTCTCTCAGAATGAATACCAAAATGCCATAAAGATTTGTGATGAGTGCGCATAAAGTGTGATTTCTGTCGCCTTGTCACGCCAAGCAATTACCGGAGCGCGCGCGCGCGCGCGCGCACACACACACACACATATAACAAACACATGTCGCATTAAGCAACACATTCAAATAAATCAAATTCTGAACATTTGTACCTTTCAGAATACGTAAGCAGCTCGGGGATATCCTCCTCGTCGAACTCAAGGAATCTTAGGACAGAACGCATTGACTCTTCAAAGTTCTAGACCGCCTCATCCCAGCCACAATCCGAACATGACAATTCACCAAGGACCATTTGCAATTGTGGGTTCACAGCACAGCTATGCATGTATCCCTACCACATACATGTGATTGATTTCAAGCCTGTGTAGTAAGTAGGCGCTTTGTAGTAAGCCAGAGTGTATTTAAAGTACAGACCTGCGTTTAGCACAATTGCTATGCCCCATACTCCAACTACGATTCCTATAAACTCGTTGATCCCATAAGGGTGCAGTAGCTTAATGTACCACATGCCTTTGCAGTCATAGAACCCTTGCCAATGACCCAATGTGTCTAGTGCCTACGGAATAGAATATGACGCATGCATGAGTGCATTGCTGAGTGAAACCTGCAAATGCGTGACATACTGTAATATAAGTAACGTACCAAGAGCAGATCGCATGCTGCATGCATGCATGCATGCCGTCGAGGCTCAAACGCTACACCCCGTTGAGAGTATGCATGTTTCGTTTATTCATTTGCAATATATATACATGTATACAGTATACATGTGCATTTTGTATACATAGAACGCGTACATACATGCATACATACATACATACATACATACATACATAATTATGATATTACGTATCTGGCCATTGATACTGAAATAAACAATAACTTAGAGTCAACGCCAAGACTAGAATTCCCGAGCTTGTACCAGCTTCGAATGGGGCTCTGAACCCTGAAGGGAATGAGCCAAAAAGCTCTAAAATTAATGGCGACATTACACACTTAGCCCCATACTGCTTAACCGTTAGATTCTCATTATAGCCCCAACACCTTATTATATTCACTGAGGTAGTTGCCGAGGTGCTTTGCTGTATCATTGTTACCAAGAATTGTATAATGGTCTGAACGAATATGGGTAGTAGTCTGTGACTTACCACACTAAAATCTTCCAACCGCAAATTGCGAGATGAATCATCACTCAAGACCTGTTTGTAAGCCGATGCCACCATTTCGATCTCCTCGCCTTGCTTCTGCATTTCTGCTCGGAGCCCGGCCTGCTCATTTACCGTGTTGAGGTATTCGTGATACGATATTCCACCAAATTCTGCAGAAGCCTCTTTGAGCCATCGCTCACCTTTATCGCCACCCTCGCGGTGGTATAAAAAGCCGCTGAGAAGCATCTCAATGGGATCACGCACCATATGAATCATCCGATATGGGCGGAAAATATCTGTTATACTTTGGCATGGGTGCCCAAGGGTCGCAGGCAGATGACGGCCGAAATGCCAATCAACAATGATGTCCGCATTCAGGGCTTCATCGAGACTCTCGAAGCCAGTGTCGAAACCAGAGGCGTGGATTTTGATCATCTTTAAGCCTGTAGCGTTCACGAGGTCCTGAAAGTAGCCGGCTGCACAGCATTCCCACACACGCCATGCATGAAACAGTCACTCACACGATCCGTCATCCGCATAATAACAAGATCGTTGATACACAAATAACTGCTATGCAAATTTCAAAGCCCAGACTCACATGATATGCCTGTAGGAATGTTGCTTGTACGATAATGTGTGCTGCGCACCTGCAGGACTGCAGAATTCATTATGACATGTCAACAGTATTTTTGAATATCATGTCACATTATTCAATACAGTATGCAGAAGTGAAGCTGGCGGACGATTACTGTTTTGTGGGCGGTGTCATGTAATATTCGTACGTGCATGCCAGTCGCTTTGTGGTAAGCCAGAGTGTATTTGAAATGTAATATTTACGTACAAGATGTTTGTGTCTTCTTCACACACACACACACACACAGCAAAGTAACAGCATGAGGGCCACGAACAAAGCCCAGCCCCACTATCATCCAAGTGGGTGTGAGGAGCATTCAGGAACAGGGCGGGGGCTTGATAAGATACCACCGACGCACACACGCACATCTTAAACAAACCCAAACGCAAACAAGCAACACAGTACGGATAGAGAGAGGCCGTATGTACTAAACACTGCCACATATACATTTTGCGATATTGTGCAGTGTTATGCAACCCCTGCATGTTGACCCCAGGGTTGTCTGATGGAGTAAGCAGATCCTGGTGGCTCTCCCCGGTGTCTCATAGTACGATACATGGAACCTGTTGATCGATGAATGCAAACCAAATGATCTAACAATGGAATATCTAGAGAGAGAGAGAGAGAGAGAGAGAGAGAACGACGTGAGGCGCGCCAACCAAAGTCAGCCAACATACACCATCCCGGTGAGTAATATGATACGCAACCATGCATAAACAGGGTGGGGCTGTGCGCCTGTGTCAAGATACTGCACTAATATGGTAGTATTCACTCTGGCTTACCACCGCACATTTTAGTATTCACACTAGCTTACCACCACGCATTGTGTGATTTGCATCAAGCAACAGAGGCATCCAATAATTAAATCAGACCGTGATAATCACTATGACGGATCACTCTAAAAACACCGTGCCAAATCAAAATTCAGCAAATATTTCGGTCGTCTCCAGTCGTAAGGAGTGAAACTTCTCCTCTGTGTGATCCATCCATCCAATAAATATATGCGGCACAAGAAATACTTTATATCAACTTTGTGATTTAGGGTTTTCTTGTAATAATTTGGGGGATATCTAGCAGATACAACTTACTTATTACATGACACTCGTGTGCACAGGCATGCCCCTCGTTGATAGCCAGCCAGTGTCAGCCATGTCAAGTAAGACAGTAATAATCATTATGGGATTGTAGTTATAACAGTTCATTACTGCTGGCACACCCGCATACACATCATAGCCATCATGATGCCACATGAGTTCATGATCGGCTTTGTAGCAGCGAGCATGCGCGCCCGCTCACACACACACACACACACACACACGACTAACTAGTACATCATATCACTGTGATTCTGTCCACGGGGCTGGCTTTTGTTGTGTACATCACGGCATGCTGTGTACGCGTGTGTGTGAGTGAGATGATTATACATGCATCACATCACTGTACTCCGTTGTTTTGTGAGAGGAGGGGGATATTGTGCCGCACAGTGATTTTGCCCTTCACTGCGGTGCTTCGGGGCTGACTTCGGCATTAGATCTGGCTTCACTTGGACTGTGCATGCGGTACATGCACGCTGGGTATATATCATAGTTCAGTGCATTTTGTGTATGCATCGAACCACCCACATATGTTGATGGTAGTTTCCTACTGTACACCTACTCTTAGCCACACCAATATAGTTATTTTGTATACTTCCTATCGTACCACGTTCAGGAAATTCATAAGCAAAATAGGAGCACCCACCAAAGAAAAGGCAGGCCCTGGAAGACAATCAGGACGGTAGCAACCACCGCGGGGGGAAAGATCAATTCGACTGCGCAAGGATACACAGCGCGCTCACATGATATGGCATGTGCCACACATACATACATGTACATACTGAATCGCATGAGGTGTCCCTACAGAAGCCACCCTGCCACCGCCCCAATGGATAAGGTGAGTATGTCAGAGCAGGACCGTACCAAGATAATGATATGGATACCAAATACACACTGAACAGCATAAGGACCCCCAACAAAAGTCAGTCCACCATCATCCCAGTGGATGTGAGGAGCATTCATAAACAGGTCAGAGTTGTACCAAGATACCACCGACACATACACCTTTAAACCAATGTAAAAACAGCACGGATGGATGGATGTATGCACCAATCACTAGCAAGCATGTGAGATTGCGCAACTTCACGCAACTCTGCATGCTGAAGCCTGGGTATTGGAGTAAGTGAATCCTGCCGGCATACCTCCCGGTGACTTCACAGTGTGTTGCTGAATGGAACCTGTTGGCCAATAAATGCAAACCGATGAATGGATAATGGAAGATGCATGAAAGCCTTCACCCGAAGCAGGCACCGAGATGATCCCTGCAGAGATCAAGTAAGGACACCCACAGAGCGAGGCGTTCACACCCTAACGCCCACCCTGCCTCTCCTTGCAAAGAAAACAGACTAGTCTTATGCCTTATTCCAAATACACACACACACACACAACGTCGTGATTAGCACGGTCCGATTTGATTATTGGATATATGCCTCTGATGTTTGGTAAAAAAATGCACAATGCGTGGTGGTAAGCCAGAGTGAATAACAATACACACATATAAATGTTATTAGACCCACTGATAAAAGCGAGCCCACCACCATCATTATCAAGTGGATGTGAGAATGGATTCAAGAACACACACTGTAAGCATACTTAATAGCGGCATGGATGATACCAATGCCCGTGGGAATGAATCACTGCTGGCTGTGCAACATCGCGCACCTACACCCGGGTTCAATACGAAGTAATAACGGTGTGGGGGGCGGGAGCTCACTCAACGTGTGCAGTAGCAATAAGCATTTGCTGGCATGGATATGATGAACGGAAATTGAACTCAAAGGTAGGTACCAAAGTTCTCCCGGACCAAACCAAAGGAGGACACACGGAGCTTGACTCTCACCGTCTGCGTCTCCTTGAAATAAAGGCACGGACTAGACTGGAATAACCACAAACGTACAGAGCGATAGAGAGAGAGAGAGAGAGAACGGCACGAGGCACACCAACCGAAATCGGCGCACCATCCAAGTCAATAAGAGAAGCGCGTACGCACAGGGTGGAGCCGTATCAAGATAACACACACACACACACAAGCGCACGCACGCACGCACGTACTGCAAAACACTAGCATTGATCGCATGACAGCGCTGTATGGTGTCACTGCATGTGATTATTAATACCATCATCGATACGCGCAACATCGCATAGCAACACAACCTTGGTCCCGGAGGAAGTGTCCAGTAGGTATATATGCCCTTGGGTGGATCACTCAACGTGCACAGCAAATAGTGTGCGCGACATCACACGCGCGCACGAAATAGAAGAAATCAACAAACGTGATTCAACTAAATTATCACGGACAGATATGACTTGTGGCTTGGAAATTATGGGCCATAAATGCGCACTTGTCATTGCAGTCCCAGTCTTGTGATGAAGTGCTAGAATCTTGTAGGGTTTATGTCTCGTAGCGATGCGCTCGGATATATTGATTGGAGGTGGGGTACATGATAGTGTCGTTTTTGCTCCACAAATTTCAGATCGATCAAGCATATACGAGATGGATTTATCATCCACTTCTGTCGCCGATGATACCACGGATGATGCAATATCCCGATGCGCATAGTCGTCGGCAGCAGGAGGGTTTTCGGCAGCAGATTGCAACGACTGCTGAAAACTTTCCTCCGACGCGATAACATCATGCGACTGAAGATCAGGTGGATTCGGGCTGTGATAGAAATATTTGCAGGTGCAGCAACTATCATGGTAGCCTTCATCGATTGCTTCTGGGACGGTGTTGTCATATCTGGCGTCGCCATTTGCATGCGCAGTATCAGTAGCTCCTCCGCCATCGAAGCCACCCTCACCTCTGATACCGCCAATTTCATTCCGTACACCTTTCTGATTATTCTTCTCGTACATTTCTACTTCTTCGCCATCAGTGGTTGTATTTATCAGTTGGTCGGAAATGAGAATGTCGATATTATCTTGAGCAACGGGGGATGCTTCGCGCAAGCTTTGAAGACGATCCCCCATTGCATTGCGTACATCCAACACTGAAGTATCGCCAGTAATGCTTTGCTTATTTGCATCAAACTCGGACATTTCACCCGCCCGTCGGTAATGATATTCCACTCTCATCAAATTTCGCGCATCTTCGAAAGGGTATACGACACCGTAATACATAAGCCCCACGAATCCAGCGATCTGCATAATGAGCACAGAGCATGGATTCCAAACCATGATAGTTGATAAAACTCAACGATGATTCCTATATAGCAACGAAATAATGTACTTCTGCGACTTGTGTACGTACGATAACTATTTTACCAGCGGCGATCAAGCTCGTAGCTGATGCTTTTACTCTCCGGTCAGTGTGATTTATGTAGCTAGCTATTCGTGAAAACATTCCTTTATATTTGAATTTCAAGTTATGCGAGTAGCTGCGGAACGGCGGGTAGTGTCATCAAGCCTGGGTGCCCGTCATTTTGACTTCAGCTGTCAGTGACGCCGAACGTCGTGTATGTGTTACGCCGCATTTTAATAATAGGCTGTTGACACGAATATGCCCTGTTGCCATCAGACCGAAATTTCATAATACTTCAGTTGTCAGGTACAACCATTCGATCGGCTTTTGACACAAATGATACCCTGTTGTCGTCAGACCATGATTTACATGATACCTCAGCTGTCAGGTGAGAGCGTAGTATCATATCGGTCATCGTGCTGTTGGGAATGCTGTTCGCGCATGTAGATATAGCGCGCGCTGCTGACGTATCGATCGTCGGTAGGAAGAGTTGCGCCGAACTACAACCACACACATCTGTGATACAACCGCTCGTTCGCATACCATTGGTCACAACATGGTACCAAAAAGCGACAAGCCAATCAAACGATACATTGGTTGAGTACGTATCTGATCGGCAAAAGGGAACTTCGAAAGGCATCGTCGTCGAGCCTGATGAATTGCGAGTCTGATGTTTCCATGCGGTAACTGAGATGTAAATATATTGTGCATCGACCGTAAGCTTGACATTTTCGTTCGCATGCGGAAACCGTTTTCCGCATACGCAGTAGCAGTACAGTAAACCGAAAACATAACCTCTGCTCCTTATGATTTGGAACCTGGCCAAATTACCTTACTTACTACCTCTGACCTTTATAATCTTCACCCAAACCAAATTACCTTACCTTACCTTAATCAGCAGCAGCAGCAGCAGCAGCAGCAAAGCTCGAATCCCAACGGGCGATACAGTCGAATGTTCCATCTCACGATCGCCAGACGCTAACGATGACAGTGCCAACGGTCGCGTGTATGTACCGCGACGCCACCCACGCGTTATGGCATGGCATGCTGGGAAGCAAAAAGCAAAGCACTGTCGCGCACATGATCCTGCGGTCATATGATGTAATGGCGATATCCATGTTAACATCGCATGGTAATTATTCGTGCTGTCCAAAAAGATCGACGCCTAGTGGAGATCGCATATTTGTGATCGACAGCGCCTAGTACTTACTTACTTACTTACTTACTTAATCAGCAGCAGCAAAGCGCGAATCCCAACGGGCGACACACACGAACTTCCGATCTCACGATCGCCAGACGCTAACGATGACAGTGCCACTGCAGTCGCGTACATTTACCGCGACGCCACCCACGCGTTATGGCATGGCATGTTGGGATGCAAAAAGCGAAGCACTGTCGCGCACATGATCCTACGGTCAGATGGCCTAGCGGAGATCTCTTTTTGAGATCGATCCGCCTAGTACTATTTGCACAGCCCAACAGCCGCAGCCGCAGTGGCATCGTATCATAAACGCTGCTCGCATGCATGCGCTCCCAGCCAACGCACCGAAGGCGCTTTATACACATTGTTAGGCCCGCACACCGCGCAGCGCAGTAACAACGCCAGCCTCACCTCATATCGGCGTGTTTCATATTGGCGTTCCGTATTTAACACATTCGAGTCGATGTTTCGTATTTAACAGATTATGTGTGTGTCGCATATTCTACACATCACATTTGTGTCATATTGAACATACAACGTTTGCATCGCTTATATCTAACATATCAAGCCGATGCGTTCCATGTTTAACACCTTGGGTCTGGGTCACATATTTAATTTATAAGATTCACGTCTCATATTTAACACATTACATCCGTGTTCCATATTTAACACATATACATTGGAATTGGAACAGCGAAGCCCACTCGTCGCTGTCGCTCCCGCTTCGCGTCGCGGGGGCTCCGCTCCCCCTCCGCTCGCGCTCGCTTTACCATTTTATTGCGATGTGGGCATCTCGATCTGAGATCTGTCTCGTGTCTGGGCTGTGTCGACAGCGACTAAAAGTTTGAGGGAAGGATGACGTGGCGGCATTCGTCAAGTATCCGTTGCATTAAAACTGTTCGATCGAAAATGTAGTTATATGATCGAATCGGTTTGATCGGACGACGTGTTTAAAAAACATATCGTCTTAACTATGGAACATGCATATAATGTGCTATATGATTTATAGGATGTGGAGATTTGTGTGTTTTTTCTTCCATTTTCGGACGAGAGGAATAAATGCACCTTCGGTGCGAATATCTGGCGATCACTCCCCCGTTTAACCGCATATCTGACCCCGGCGACAGCGACACTCAACGCAGTTTTCTTGCAGTGCAACGTACCTATCTACTTCTTTGCGTACTCGCATTAAACCGACTTATTTAATATGTGTTTCTGTGTTGTTGGTTTATGTTCCGGGCCTTGTTTTTGTTGCAGGCTGTAGCTGCTGTTTGATTCACCTCCGAGAGGCATGCGTGGACACGCACACAGCGTGAAGCACGCATTGCCCGCGTCCACGTTTCGATTGGTTTTTGTTGCTGGTTTCCGGTGAGCTGATTTTGATATTAGCGGCTGCGACTTGGGGTTTACTTTGTTCATTAGCGCTTAACTTGGGTCTCGTGATTTATTTCCTCAGCGCTGAGCACGAGTTTCATGTTGAGGGCGATGTCCGTTCAGCTTTTCTGCACGGCTTGGGTTCAATCGTCTCCAACGCTCTGGCTGACTCTATCGGTCTATAAACATTAAGTGTAGGAACGGGTTGCCAGCGCTGACGGGTTGAGGAGGGGCATCACGTTAAACGGGTTTCAGCGCTGGCCTGGGTAAGGGGAGAATGATGGATGCAGGAACGGGTTGCCAGCGCTGACGGGTTGGGGGGATGCAAGTTGCAGGAACATGGTGCCGCTGATGGGTGAAGGGGGGGGAGACAGAGCGGTGCCGCCGTCGACGGCTGGGGGGCATTATGTGCGTGAAGAGTATGCCGGCCGATGGATTTTGGGGGACATATAGTGCAGCAACGAGTGCCAATGCTGATAGGGGGGCTGACGTACGTCGGCCGGCATCGCATCAGCACCCGTCCGAGACTTTTTGCTTACAACCCATATTCCGGCCTGACACTTGCTAGAGTGGCGTGTGTGTATGTTCAAAGTATTGTTAAATCATGTTTGTGCCTCAGTCTTGGTTGATGATACCGGGGCGCTGTTTATGTTTTTTCATAGGCGCCTTGTTACACGGCGATCTGCCAGAAGATCCCAGCTGGTCTTGAAAGCGTTGCATTCCGTGGTCCAGCGAAAAAGTATAGATATAGATAAATATGAGCATCGATGGTTATGCATACTACAAAGGCATAGCACTCACAGGCATTGCTATCGCCATTTGTGGTTTGAGTTTTGGGATCGCAGGAAGAAACCTGTCGGTCAGCCATGCATCACCATAGAGAAATTTTAGCTACTGCAGTCCACAAGCGAGTATCTGAAACTCGGCAGGGTGACGTGTGTATATGTTTAAAGTATTTTTAAACGTGCTATTCCTTGAGAGAAGTGGGCCAGCAAGGTCTGGTTTCGATTTCGGGGTGAAGTTCTGTTGCATTTTCACCCTAAAACCGAAATGTGAAATCATTCAAAGCTTGTCCAGCAACATATTTCCACCTGAAACTTCCCCGATAATATGAAAGATTTACGAGACATAAAATTGTCCGTTTGCCACAAACCATGTAAACAGCATACGATCGGTCAGTGGGATAGTGTGGATACCATTTCATTTCACAATTGAATACTCGGGCCGGTATTCTTTGAGTTGTAGTTCACACTAGTGTGCGACACTCAGCATCGATGTTTTATTCTGAATTTTTGCGGGTGGATGTTTAGTAGTTTAGACAATTGACTTTGACCTGGGGATTCTCGGTCCAGTAGCGCGCTTAGGTTTTGTGCCACGTATTATTTCGGCAGTGCTAATTGCGGGTTTCACATTGAGAGCGAGGTCCGTACGGTTTGGGTTCGATCCCCAACGCTCTGGCTAACTCTATCGGTGTTACTTTTTGCAGATTGCAGCTGTGCTGTCTTTGTGCGCATTAAAACATACCGAGAGTCTGATAAATGGAAAGCGGTTTGTCATCAGGGTTGTCCCAGGGCGCCGCGTTTCTCGCTGTCGCAAACGTGTGCACATGATGGTACGAATACCGTCGGATCCGAGCAATCTTAACACTCGCGGATAACCATAAGTTTGTCATTAACATTCACTGGTGTCGGTAACTGTCCAAGCAATCTCAACATAGTACAAGATCGTAGAGCACAAAAATTTTAAAATTCTGATATACTGAGATCGAACACTAAGCTCCTTCATGCAAGCCCAGATTTCCAACATCCCCCATCTGTAGCTGCTGCGTGCAGTAGCACAGACTCAAATATGGGCTTGTTCAGCATACTGGGTCGTATCACCATCTGCCATGAACTTGCCCAAACTGAAAGTGAACATATCAATGCCTTCACCTTCTCCACCCTGTAACATCCTGGCTCTGACCAGAGGATTCTTGAACACCAGAACCCACATGCATCTGCGGCCAATAGGTCCATGTTCCAGATGCCCAATCACATGCAAGCGTCCAGACTGACTCAATCGTCTGAAGTACGCAGCTCTGCTCTCGGTCATGTCTGTCAAATAGTAAGAAGGAACATGGACACATGCCACCACACGACTGGCCATAACTGCCAAAGGGAACGCGATGTCCAGTGCTGCGAACCAAGGCGAAGTCACCACGGCATCATAAATACCATACTTCTCCTTCCATGCGCGATAGTTACCTGGCTGGAGCGCGTCATGCGCCTCAGACCAACCCAACTGAGAATTCCAGTCATTATTCATAAATCTCAACTGCGGCCACTGCTCCACCATCACCTCACTGATGACCCCAGTGCCTGCCCACGGGTCCCATACGCCATCGATGGACTTCCAGTCCACCTCTGTCGCCAAGCGCCTCACCTCGGAGGGCACTGTGATGACCAGCTCAAGCCCCCACTGCAGCGCGCTAGCTTCTCGCACCTGAGCTTTGGTCATATGTCTCAATTCTCCTCGCTTTTCAACTTCTTCTTCAGACAAAGCAGGCACACGAGGTGCATCCCTCAGCTGCCTTGCCATTGTCTTCTGTTCTCGGTACTTCTTGCTCAACACCGTGCGATGCCCTTCGTTCCAGTGCCCTGGCATGAAGATCTGCACGGCCTCAGAGAGCTTGTCCTGCCTGCCCCAATCAATCTGATCTGGCACGCCAAAGAACATGTCCTTCTCCTCCAATAGCATCTCCCTTGATGAGATAGCATGCCATGGCTGAAATTTGTCTCCCTTCACCACACGACGGGGACCCACGTCTGCTGGCAGCAGGCGCATTTCTGAGGACAACTTCTCGTTCAATTGCTGCTCCTTCATGCCCAGTCTGTCCTCCAGGACACCAGAGCTCTTGTCTTCCTGGGTCTGCACCTCAGCGTTAGCAGCTTGCATCCCCGTGCCTGAGCACCTGGGACATAGCCACTCGCCTTCTGGTACTTCATCCAGTGCTGGGGTAAGACACCACAAGTGATACCCCCTGTTGCATGCGTCGCACAACAACATCTCTGCTTCCCCATCAGTCTTCCTGCACACTTCACATGCTAGGTGCTTGCTGGGAACGGCTGCACTGCAGTCATACTGGTCCTTCACCTGTAGGTGACATGGCGCGATGCTCTGCACGGTGCTCTTCTCTCTTAACTTGGTGGCGTCCTCAAGCACCACCACACCATCTCGCTGTATCTTGACCAGCTTCAGAATGGCGGACTTGGTCGCGCCTTCCATGCCGCTGCGAGGCTTCTGTCTGATGTAGACAAAGTCACCCACCTTAAACTGGTGTGGCTTAGGCTCAATACCACCACCCCTTCTTCCTTCGTAATGTAGAGTATCACGATGGTGTGCAACCTCCAGGCTGCAGCCAGCGTGCACCATCAGTCGCTTCACCACCTCTGCTCTCAGGAGGAGGTCCTTGACCCGAGTGTCCTTGTCATCCTTGACCTCTGGACTGAAGTCTATACTGGGCGCTTGCTTCAGATCTGGCGGCACCACTGCCTCTTGGGCAAATAGCAAAGTGAACGGCGCCACTCCTGTGGACTCTTGGCGTGCTGCATTATAGCTCAGCACGAGTGGCCAGAGCTGCTCGTCCCACTCATAGTCGAGGCCCTTCTCCAAGGCGATCTTCTTGAAACAGAACTTCATCGTGCGCACCACCCGCTCGGTGAGCCCATTGCCTTCTGGTGAGTCTGGCGAGGTGACTCGCCTGTCTATCAGACAGTCTCTGCATAACTGCTTGAACTCGCCCTCGAACTCTTTACCTCCATCCACCAAGCACTCTGCTGGCGCCCCGAACACAGCCAGGACATGACTGCGAAATGCCGCTGCGATGGTCCTCGCCTCCTTGTCAGGAATGGGCACACAAACTATGAATCTGGTGTAGTGCTCGGTCATGATAAGCACCCTGTTGTTGCCCGCCTTGGTCTGTCTCCTCGAAGGCCATGCCAAGTCCAGCGACCAACGATACATGAATGACACAATCTCAAGGGGGGACAAACACGCCTCCTCTCTCGCATAGTGAGTTTTCACGCGCTGACAGGTCTCACACTGAGTGACCACAGCCTCAACGTCCTTCTTCAGGTCGGCCCACCAATGGCGCTGCCACAGAAGATGCTGCGTGCGTCTTATGCCCCAATGGCCAGTTCTGGAATGGTATTCCTTGACCAGTGCAAGACGGTCAGCAGGCTTGGGTATTCTCACTTCCTTGCCTGACAGCGTGATCATGTAGATCTCGTCCGTCGCCTCATCCCATCGATGTCGTGCTGCGCGTCTCCTCACACGACGAACTTCATCCTCTGGCAACCTCACGCTGCCATTGGACTTCAACCATCTGAGGCACCATGCATCATCATGCACATCTCGATGCTTGTCACGGTCAGCCTGCTGCTCGGCCACACTGGCCATCAAGTCCGCGAACCTGGTGGTGCACGCCAACCTGGGGAGTCTCATCTCCACATCTTTGGCAGGCGGACTCCAAGCAGGCACGTCAACGCGCGCTGCTGGAGTTGCGCCCTCCTTCACGAAGTGGCTCTCGTGCCTCTGGCGATACTGCTCGATGACGTAGAGCTGCCACTCCTTCTTCTTCTTCTTCTTCTTCTTCTTCTTGGTTCCAGCCTTCTGCCGCTGGGCCCCAATTCCTTCTGCACCTTTCTGCCCTTGTGAGCACATTATCTGCAGCTTCTCCTCCCAGTCACGGTGACTCATGGTCTTCGCCACCTGCTGAGTATATGCGTTCGAATTCTCAACCCATTCCGCCAGCAAAGCTTGCCTCTGCTGAAGGTCCGACCTCGCGTGGTCTGCCCAGTTGTTGTCTACAGCGATAGGCTGTCCTGGGGAATTCTCCGCCTCCGAGGACTCCTCGCTGTGAGGAAGCCCCTTCCTGCTTGCTTCTGCGACCGCCATCAACAGTTCCATAGCCCTGCGATCCATGGCCAGGCCCAGAATGCTTGCCAATTCTACGTTGTTCAGGCCATCGGCCATGCGTAGCTCACTTGCGCTGTAGCCCATGGCTCGCGCCTTCTCGTCGAGGTTCACCTCTCGATGTCCTCATCGTCCTGGCTGCGCACCACGGTGCCCATCCTTGCTTTTCTGAATGCTCTTGACCCTTGCGTCGCCATGATGGTGGGAAAAGCCCTTAGCGGTTCTCCCACCACGTTCACCACGTAGTGAGGCGCGCGTTCTGTTCTTATCACTGGCCTGGGCTGCCAGCCCTTGGACAGGATTGACGACACGACTCGTCCTTCTGGTCTCGCCACCTTGCTCATCACGGAGCGAAACTGGTGGATCTGGAACAAGTTGCTCCAATACGCTCGCAATCGATGTGCGTAAGCGCCTGCTTGTGCTGCGTCAAAGGACACTGGTCGGCCAATGACGCTGGCAATGTACGGGAATACTTCGTCCATGATCTTGGTCCCTGGTCTGTGCGACAATGGGGACACGTTCTCCAGGATGTATCCTGGGGGCCTCTGCTGCTGTAGCTGCTGCAGCGTGGATAGAAGCCGAACCACTTCATAAAATAATTTGCTGTGCCTGCCATCCAGGCCCGTAAGCGTTCCAGCAGGGGAGAGATCCTGGCATGGGAACCCACACACCATGACCCACTGACGTCCTCGAAGAGCTCCTGCCCGTATGAAGTCGGCGCTCGTCGTGTCGCGCAGATCTTGGGGTAGGGCCCCAAATTCTACTGCACTGGGCGAAATGAGGTCAGGGTATCGTCGCAGCAGCGCCGTACACCTGGCTCTGGCCACTGTCTGGCTGCTCGGTGATATGTCTTGATACAGGTATCGATCCACCTTCATGCCACTGCGGAGCAACATCTCCAGACCAGCACAAAGGCCTCCACATGGCTCATAGCACACCACGCCTTCCTCTCGAGCTTGCGAGAAGAACTGCTTGCTCAGCACCCTGGTGTCCACCTTCTCAGGCTTCAAGATGCGTTCGCCTTCGAAGTACTCATTGCTGTATACAGCGGGGCTTTCTTCGCCATGCGTGCCTCGTGTGGGTCGCACCAGGCTCAGCGCTTTCCAAGCCGCCCTCGCTAGCCTTCCAGAGTCGGTCACCAATTCGGGTAGATCAGTGTCGAACATAACCCCATGATTGCACTCCAATTCCTCCTGGTGATGCAAATCGAATAAACGATGCACTGGTCCCGTGCCCAGCTGCTCCACGGCAGCCCTCTTGCAGTAGTTGGCAACCTGCACCTCTGGCGTGGCCTCTTCCCCTGGGGAAACCTCCCCAGCCAGCATGAAGCACAGGTGATCGCAGAAATCCTTCATGCGCACTTCCCCCACGCCTGCGTGAAGCGCAGTCACCTTTTCTCTCTCATGCCTTGCCCCAGTCTCGTCCGTCGTGGACGGTAACGGGTAGCGAGACGGCACGTCAGCGTTGCTGTTCTTGGCTCCTGGGCGATACTGCACCGTGAAGTCGAACTCCTGCAAGCTGATTGCCCAGCGCAGGTGCTGACCCTGAAGATCAGCCTTCTCCATCAAAGTGGTGAGCGGTGAGTGGTCAGTTACCAGCGTGAAGTGTACGCCATGCAGGTACTGTCTCAACGTGCGCACTGCCCACACCACTGCAAGCATCTCGCCCTTGAAGCTGGCGTACTGCCTCTCTGTCTTGCTCAGGGATCGACTGATTGCCATGCAAATGTACTCCTTCCCATCGTCATCCTTCTGGCCCAGCACTGCGCCAATGCCATAGGTGCTCCAATCGGTGTACAATATGAGGGGTCTGTCGTAGTCGATAGGCCTCAGACATCTCCCAGAGCAGAGCGCGTCCTTGAGCTCCTGGAGTGCTTGGTCTTGATCCTTCCCCCAAGCTCCCTTGATATCGGTAATCTCTTTCTTGAGCAGGTCGTTGAGAGGGCGAGCCATCTCAGAGTAGTTCGGTCCTCCTGGCTCACCCACCAAGCCCTTATAGTAGTTCATCATGCCCAAGATGGAACGAAGCCCCGTCTTGTCCTGCGGCCTCGGAAGCTCCTGGATGGCCTTGCACTTCGCTTCCTGTGCGCCAATGGAGTTATGCCCAATGCGGTAACCCAGAAAGTCCACCGTGGCTGCACCAAAGGTGCTCTTGCCTGCGTGCAATCTTATGCCAGCGTCCCCCAATGTGCGCAACACGTCCTCGACGTCCTTCAGATGTTGCTCAGGCGTGGAGTCAGTGTAGACCACTACGTCATCAACGTACGCCACAGTGCAATGCTGCAGATGACGTAACTCGTAGTCCATGATTCTCACAAACGCAGATGTTGCTCCAGCAGCCCCAAAGGGCATCGAAGTGTACTGGTACAACTGGTTCTTCCACCAGAATGCCGTTTTGCTCCTGTCCTCCTCCGTAGCCATGGGAATCTGATGGAAGGCTTTGGTGGCATCCAGCGTGGTCTTGAACTTGGCCTTCGCCACCTTCTGGTAGAGCTCCTCTGGCCGATGTGGCAGAGTATTATCCTTGAGGGAGTGTCGATTGACGCCCCTGAGGTCCACGCAGAAGCGCGTCTGGGTCCACAGGCCAGTCTCATGATCCTTTTTACCAGCCACGACGACGTTGCTCGCATGTCTGCAATGCTTGGCTGCAGGCTCAATGAAGCCATACTCCAGCAATTCCTTGCAGTGGATGTCAATGATCTCTTGTTCGCCCGGGCTGTACTTCCTAGGTCTCTGGTAAGCAGCCTTGGACTCGTCCACAAAAGGGATAGAGAACGTGTTGTGCTCTGCCTTGCCCTTGTAGCCCGTCAGGTCGTGAGGGCTGTTGGCGAAAGTGCCCTTGCATCTGCGAAGGACAGCTCGCATTTCTTCCCGGTGCTCCTCCTTGAAGTCAGGATGCCCTCCAAACGTGGCATTGAGCTCAGTGTCGAGCCACGCTGCCTCGTCTTTGGTCACAGTGGTGTCACCCAGAGGTTGAAGCTCGTCCAGCACGGTATACGGCAAGACCTCATCCTGCTCCGCGACATTGGCCTGCCAACCCGGCTCCCACTGCCTCGACGATTGCTGGGCCTCCCAAGAAGTGCAGGGTGACGCACTCCAGGCACTCCGTGTGGGCGACGTGACGCCATGCGCAGGCATGTTCTCCGTCAATGCGCCAGCAACCCACAGGATTCCGCACAAAAGCAGAAAAAATCGTAAAATTCTGTTGAACCGCACTGCGGCTGCCGGCGAGTTCGAGGCGAAGAAGCACGCCACTAATCTCCACCCCCCGAGCGCCAAGCGAGAACTCCCACCAGCAGCCGTGGAGACCACCAGCGCAAGGACAACCACGAGGTAAGCGGCTTGCGCGAGACGATGAAGTCGGAGATTACGCCGAAGCTGTGCCCAACGCGACGCAAAGCGAGGCTTGTTCAACCTGGCCGGCAAAGCGGGCAGGCACACGCGGCCCAAGAAGAAGACCTGGGACCACTGCAAGGACGAAACAGTCCACCCTCGGCCACCTCGAACGTCACGCGCGTCCAGAGGGGCGTCCACGACACGAGAAGCCTGGCGCGGTCGGTCTCCAGCGTAAACATTGACGCAGACCCAAAGCCAGGCGAGGACCACGAGGAGGAGTGCCGCGGCACACTGTGACCAGCATGCCAAGGAAACGACCACCCCCCGGAGGGGCACCACCATCCAGCCTTCGGCACGAACGCGGTGTACGCCAGCATAGATGCCTGTAGCGCACACGATACGGAGCCCAACGTACCAGACACACGCGAGGGCCCACAGGATCCAAATGCCATAGTCCGCACGACGAGGATAACGTCGAGCAATCGACCACCGCAACGGCAGCCGGTGTGAAAGCGAAGCCACGCAGCGCTCCCACCAGATTCGAAAAGGGCACCACGACAGATACCACGTCATTGTCTCAAATGCCGCCCAAACGGCGACCATAGGAATGGGACCTCGTCCCAGCCACCACCAAACCACTGCACTGCTTGCAAGCGAGATGAACGCCTGCAGCACACCTGGCCTCATGCGGACTGCCCGTGCTGGCAGCCCGCGGCCACAGCGCCGGTCGTGTGTCAGGGCTGCCCGCCCGCTGTGCCCGGGGAGCCCTGTTGAAAATGCGGCTGCTGCCTCTGCGTCTCTCGTCGTTGATCTGTGTGGCGCTCGAACTCCTGCGTCACCTCTGTGCACACTGAATGCGTTGGAGAAGGCGGGCACCGCAAGGTGAGGCCAGCCGGGATCCGGGACGCTCTCGGCGCGGAAACGACATGGGATGAAGTCCCATGGCGCCCAGCGGAAGGAGCAGATGCACGTGCAACATCGCTCGTGCCCCGCCGACGTTCACCTGCATCGCCAGAAGGGTGGCGCTGCTGAGACGCAGGGGGGTCTCGGACCTCGTACACATTCCTCGTCCGCACCTCGTCCATGTGCTCAGGCCTCTCGGCCACTCGAGCCTGAAGGGCGGGCGGCTCATCCGGTGGGAGACAACGTGCCTCAAGGGATTCCAGCGCCGGCAGCACCCACGGCGCGGCCGTGGCCTTGGTCCCCCACTCCAAGTGCGTGAACTTCCGGTCGTCCTGCATGAGGTAATCGTTCGTGAAATAAGCGCGCCAAGACAAACACCGCTTATCCTCCATGAAAATGTAATGGACCGGCTTGGCACTCGGGTGCTCCATGCAGCGAAGCACGTGCATTGACCCCAGCCCCACGTAGGAGCATAGCGACCTCTCGATGTTCCTCGCATGGCCTCCTGGACGCTCCGAACCCGAACCAAAGTTTGACAGATCGGAATAGGCCGACATGATCGCCTCCAGCAGGTTGGAAGACGTCGTCTGTCCCCCAAGAGGGAGGCGCCAGCCTTGGTTCCCACAATGTATGGTCTTGTTGTGCTTCCTCTCGACCTTGCCGGGGATACCTGGATGCGTCCGAAGCCGGAGACCTCGTTCACGGTTGCACACGCCAAGCTCATACACGACACGGCGGCCTCGAAAGCGATCCATGAACGTCACGCCAAACTTCACCATGAAGACGGTGAGGTTGCGGAGATCCCTCAAGGCCCTCACCTCCTCCACGGACAGAAACGTGTGCACCGAGGTGCCGGATAAGCGTGTGGCTTGCTGCACGGCATCCCAATCTGATCCCGATGGAGACGGAGGTGCCCTCGCGGGGGACGGAGACAGACGCTGCGCCCGTGGTGGACCCGGAGGTGCAGAGGACACGTCTCGCGGGGAACGTGGTCGAGACCCACGTGGGACACGGATTGAGTTCGCCCATGAGCCAATGTTACTCAGAGCAGGCGACGACCCTCCACGAGGAGAGCCAGCAGGGCTCAAGGGTCCAGCTGCTGTCGCGCAAATGAGCGAAGGCGACAACGCACGGGAATCGCCCGCAAGACCACTGTCGTGGGACGGTGGCGACGGCGTCGTTGAGTAGCCCCTGCTCGGCGGCGACCTCGCTCGCGTCGGCGCGGGCCTGCTGGCGGACCTGGCACGAGCCCAGCGGCGGCCTGCGACGGCCCAGCGGCGGCCCGAGATGGCCCAGCGGCGGCCTGAGATGGCCCAGCGGCGGCCTGAGACGGCCCAGCGGCGGCCTGACGGCCCAGCGGCGGCCCGAGATGCCCAGCGGCGGCCTGAGACGGCCCCGCCCCAGCAGCAGGCGCAGGTGGCTGCGTCAGGGCGCGCTTCGTGAGCCTGGTCTTAACCATGTTGCCGGGTGGCGGTGGCCTGCGTTCACCACCTGCGTCAATCGCCTCGTACCCCTGCTGCTCGGTGTTGACCGACTTGAGCATCTTCCTCATCTCTCCCAATTGTATGTACTCCAGGGCGGCTGCATTCTCGGAGAACACTCTACCGTGCCCACCAAGACCATCTTCCACCGGGTAGTACTTGGCGTTGGAATCCAGCGAGACGAGCTCCAAGGGTGGTCCTTCTTGGCCGTATCGAGCATACTGCTGGAATATGCCTCTCGAGAGGGACTCCACGTCCACTGGGCAGAGATATCTAAGCAGCTGGTACTGCCAGACACCAGTGATCTCGTACCAGTGAGGGAGTTGGAGCTCTTGCAGCAACTCCTCGCCATTCTCGACGAACGCGTGCTCCAACGTACAGCCCATCAAGTCGAGGTACTGCGTGGCTGTGTCCGGCTGGACACAGAAGGCGTTCTCCTTCAGATCCCACATGAGGGTCCCAGTGACCTCACCACTGGGGTACTTGAGCAATGCCTGGACCTTGTCCTGCAGCTTCTGGATCGGGGTGAAGTCGAGCCTTGAAATGTCTCTCGGCCTGGGCATGACGACGTTGTGCTTGCTGGCAGCGGACGGTACGTGCGTCGTGTAGCTGCCGCCGAGTGTCCAGCGGTCAGTCTCCTCGTCATAGTGCAGCTTCTGATCCACGTGCAGCCAGTTAGGGAACATCAGCTGGTCTATTGTCACCCACTGCTGCTCGCGACACCGTGTGAACTCCACGCAGACATGATCTCGGGAAGGTTGAGCCGGCATGTCCTGGGCTGGGCGCTGGAGGATGCGGCAGAGACGCGCGATGCGGCTCCGGTCCAGACACAGTCTCTGATCCGCCCAGTTGTAATCGAGAGGCGGACGAACCTCAGTGACCTGGTCCTCAGCGAACCATCTTGCGCGCCCACCCTTCCAAGGGCTCGGCTCATCATAAAACTGTGCGAGCACGCCCTCTGATGCTGTCTGCACGGCAGTTGCCAGTGGCGGCAGGGCACTCCTTCGGCGAATGCTCATCGGGGCTGTCCAAAGGCGATTCTGCGCCTGCAGCTCTGCGTGCGTGCTGACGCAAGGCCGTGGGAGTTCACCAGGCTCTCTCGCCGAAGGCGCTGGTGACGCCAATGATGACTCCACGTCGTCGTCAATGTGCTCGGAACGCTGGCCAGAAGCAGCGAACCTCTCCCCCCTCACGCTCGGAGGTGAGTGCCTTAACCATTCGCACTCCAATCCTTGCCCAAAGATCTCCGACATCAAGCACACCGTAGGATCCACCCGTCTGGGCAGGTCGGGACGTCTGGGTGGTGTCATGTCTACCAACGGAAGCACCACCTGAGTATCCATGCCCAGAATCGTCGGCGCATGTGACACGGCCACACCACTCCCAAGCTTGATGTCAATCATCAAGGAGTTCTTCAGCGGCCCAGTACCTATCAGCAGGTCCCAAGAGTTCTCGGGCTCGAAGGTCACGAAGGCGTAAAGCCGATGAAGTGTCATGTGCGGTGTGCCTGCAGCCAGTATGACGTCCACATGGCAGTAATGCGTGAACTTCGTGGGGCTGTTGTCACACCTGGTGACCTTGGCACCGGTGCTGGCCTCATACACCGTAAGGCCCAGTCGCCTCACGACCGCGATGGAGATGATGTTACAGTTGGCGCCGGTGTCCATGAGGATCGCCCGGTAAAGCATGAGCTCGCCACCAGATGAAACCAGCGCCAGACCCTCATATAGAGTGGCATTCTGCAACTTGCAGATGGGCTGGACCTGTGTCATCAGCAGCGCCTGCTCGTCGGTCAGGTGCTGCTTCATCTTTTCTCTCAGTGAGTCGTAGGCACGGGTCTTGATGGTGCCGGCCCGGACATGTCCATGGTCACTGAAGTCGACCACCCCCAGATCACTCACACAAGCAGCGGCTGCACATCGGGCGGTGACACTGTCGACAACGCCGTCGGGCATCTCATCCAGCGGCAACTCCTCGTCCCTCTGGCGTCCTGCGCTCTCGGCTTCCACTTCAACCCCTTGCGCCACCGTAGCGTGCACGTCCTCGAGCTCGTGTTCGTTGACCTCGGTGGGCTGCTCAGCTGCGTTCTTCTGCTCATTGTTCATGAGCTCCTCCAGGGCCAGGAGGTTCTCGAAGTCCTTCGGGATGTCAATGGCGTGCTGGGATACCAAGATTGCTGCGATTTGTGAACAAGCTCGCATGGAGCTGCGGAGGTTTGACGCCAGCAGGTGGAACTTCCTGCTGAGGATGTTCGGCGGGATGGCCCTGGGTACCTGAGCAGCTTTGTCGAACTCTTCAGGCGTCTTGACCTTGAAGCTCTGCATCTTCTGGGTGCTTCCCAGGGCAACTGCAGCCCTGGCCTGGAACTCTGGCGCATGGCTGGCACCAGCACCGTCACTGCCCCCCAGTTCCTCCCCCACGAGACAGTCATGATTGTCCTCCTCGTACTCCGCCTGCTGGTTGAAGTTGGAGTCGTACTCAGGCGCGTCATCGCCATCCTCTGACTGAGCTTGCGCCTCAACGCCCTTGCCACCCTTGGCCGGCACTCCTGGCTGTAGACCCGTCAACTCTGCGGCGAGCTTCTCCTTCACCTCAGCGCTGGCTGCCACCTGCTGCGGCTGCTGCGGCTTCTGCTTGGACTCCGGCAGCTTGAGCCACTCCTTCGTGGTGATACCCATCTTGTGTGTCCATTACCCTTTCTTGGGTACACATCGATGTACCCAAGGTCACCTACACACACACGTGATGTGGGTGCTCGATACGGATCCGGTGACCATATTACTAAAATATGTTGTCCACAAGACCTCCCTTGAGGTACCCAAACACTCACTTTAGGTATTTTGGGTGATTGTCATGGTTAGGTGGAGCCTTTCGGGATGCCCATTTTCAGATTTATTGTGTTTTTCGAGAGGCCAAAATCTTGGGTACATCGCTTGGGTACATCGACTTTGCTGGCCTGTATGGACCCTGCGATGGCCGATCTCGACCAAACTACCATGTTTTATAGTTTAGATATACATCGAAGTCGATATATTATGAATGGTAGACACCACAACTTTCAAATGTATTGCCTACTCTCATGTGAGCGTATGCCTATATCAGGATCGCATGTCATAAATATTGATGCTCGCAGTGATTTTCATAGGGTTTCTTATTACACATCATTCGAGATATATCCGAGTGCACAGGGTGTGTATCGTCGTGCTTTTGCAACCTTTTTAAATACGTTCGATCGAATTATTTGCATGTATTACGCCACGAGCAAGGTAAACCCGCAAGCAAGGCGCCCACTTCTTTGCGAGCTGTCGACTGTGACATGGCGTGAAACCCGCGAGGTCAATATGAACTTCGGATAGACGGGCAGGGCAGGGACGAAATGGGGGGGCGCTCCTGCCAAAACTGGCCAAAGGTATCGGTAGTATGCCTAGAATATAATAAAATATGTACTTCAGACGCGAAGGAAACTGCCAAATGCACTTTGACAGCTTGGAAACGAAGAGGGGAAAATGTTTAAAAAACAAATGTTTTTTTTTGAAAAGTTGGCACTTAGGGCGTATTGTGGCGCTTATAGCGATATATTGGCCAATCCTCGAGACCCATGTCGCATATCAGCGGGTTGACCACCGAGTCGGGGTCCATATATGTCGTTCCCAGCTCAAATGCGAATATTCTCATCCCTTAAATATGAAGAAAACCTTGGGTACATATCGATGTACCCAAGAGCCTTGGGTACATCGTTGTGTACCGGGGGGTAATGGACATGTGGTGATCGAAGCGGTGGGCGATGTTGTATGCGCGCATCTGAGCATTCTTGACCTCGTTCGGCCACTTCGAGTTCTGGCGATCCTTGTGGAAGTTGTGGGGTACCTTGGCCTCCCGACACCCAGTATAGCAGCGCTCTGGCGAATGGGGCAACTTCGTGAAGCAGTACTCGCATTCGAACTGCTTCGAGGTGTCAGGTGGCGGCACCTTGCCATAAGTGGGCTTCTGCCTCTCTGCATTGTTCGCCTCCCTTGTAGGCCTCCTCGCACCATCACCACCAGACTGAGCTGGCTCTTTCTTTTTGGGGTCCCTGCGTTTGTCCCCAGTCTTGTGGGAGGAGCCAGAACGCCTCATCGGGTGCCGGGTGGTTGACCCTGCAGCCCGAGTGACGAGTGAATAAGTAGAGCACTTGAGAAGTGTTTAGCCTTCAGAACTCGGAACCGAACTATCGTTTGCACCTCAATCTGGCCCTGATCCAGTATATTACAAAATCCGAATTGTGTACCTTTGCACGTTCAATCAAAAACATTATTCCGAGCATCTGTCGTAGTGCCCACGGGCACATTTGGTATCTTTTTGCGTTACCGTGCTCTCTTTATTGATTTTATCCCCCCACCCCCCTAGAAATAAATTATTATCAGTCACAAACAGTCGCGGCGGAATTGTTATTTATTTACCGGACTATTTGTTTATTTGTTGCGATTCGTTTTCGTAGAAATCTTATTTAATTCCGACTGTTTGCTTTTATTGTTTGTCACATAGACTATGGTCGCATCAATATAATTAATTATTATGTTTGTGGTTTGTTATAGGCCGCCGCGTGTCGTTTGTTACTTTATGGCCTGAGTGCTGGTCCGCCCTATCATTATGACTGCACCCTCTTATAAGCCGAATAGGATTGAGTTTCGGCACATATACAAGCCGAAATATACAAGCGTCCCGTTATGAAAGGCTGTCTTTTTAGGACGACCGACAGCTTCTGCAGCGGACTTGGCGAGAAGCCCTTCATAAAACCTAAGGTAACGCTCAGGAACCGTGCGCTGAAGGACCGGTGCGGGTGGGCGTCTGACTTCAGGGTCCGGGTTTACGTCACTCGGTTTCACGCATTTCACGAAGCTCGATAGCGTACTCTGTGGTTGGCGTTCTAGGGCGCGGTGCGCAAGGAACATGGTACCCCTCGAATTTTTGGTGCAGACACACCCCTCACCATCAGCAATCAGACCCGTCTTCCGCTTCGTGGCGCATATGATACACGGTGGGTCCATGGCGTGGCCCGAGCGCTTACTGCAACTTTATCTTTTTGTTGGAATTGCGGCTTGTGGGTTGACGTAGCAGCTCCCAGCATGACGAGGACCCCCTCAGCCACAGCGAGACCCCCCACAGCAGTCTCACCAACAGCGCCACTAGCCATGTGAGCCCCACAGTGAGCGGTACTACCCACGTGAGCCCCACAGCAAGTGGCACCACCCATGTGAGCCCTACAGTGAGCACTACCCGCGTGAGCCCTACCACCAGCGGCACCACTCATGTGAGCCCCAGCCACCGCCAGCGATACCACTCATGTCAGCCCCACGCACCCCGAGCGAATGCATTTCAACGGGCGCCCTGCTGACAGCGAGCGCAGACAATCTCATCAGCCACCCGACCGAAGATATCGACTTGCTGGATGAGGAGTTCTACGCCGCGTGTAGGCAAACGGCGAAGGAGTGTCGCGATGCCTCGGACAACCTTCTCCCCAACCTCAAGTGCAAAAGCATACGCACGGATGGGGGAGTTCAGTGGAAGACCGACATTGAGGGGACTCTCGCAGCGGCGCATGATGAAGAAGGACCGCTGCTACTGGTGTTCTATGCGACCCTCAGAGGGCACACGGTCAAGGTGCTGATTGACTCGGGAGCTTCTGACAACTTCATCTCGGAGCAGAGTGCTAAACGATGTGGCCTCACGACACGAGCTGGTTCCGAGATGCGAGTCACCTTAGCGGATGGATCTGTAAAGATCACAGGCGCCACCGCGTACGCCAAGTTTAACACGCACACCACCACGGGCACCTACACGGAGAATGCCCTTGCCCTTCGAATTCTACCTCTGGGCATACAAGTAAGTGGACGTTATCCTCGGCGGAAGATGGCTGCGCAGTCACTCCCCCGCAACCCTGGGCTATGAGGGAAACGGTTCTGTGTCCTTCCTCAGGAAGTCCCGCGGCGGCAAGATTGGAGATCGCGTCACCATCACAGGTTGCTCTCCTGGGAAGGCACCCGGAGACAAGTCTCCAAAGGGCACGGCTTGTGCGGGATTGGTGGACGAAGTGTTCCTGACCCCTGCCCAGTTGAAGAAGTACTTGGTGTACGCGGAGACGCAGAAGATGCGTGGCAACGATGACCCGGGGATACAACGTAACCCGCCTGGCTCATGATGGCCGAGAGATCCCGAGGCGATACGACTTCTGCCTTCGCAGCGACGGCTGTCGACACTGAGGACGCCAAACCTGCTGCGGACACTGAAGACGCAGAAGTGGACCCCGAGTGGACCCTCAAGTTCCAAGACTTCTGGGGTTCGCAGTACGAGAAAGAGATGACGACTGCCCTGCCGAACATCGATGGTCTCAGGCACGATCCCCAAGACGAGGCCAACATTAACCTGGACCCTGAACTGAGCAAGAAGGGGCCGCCCTGCCAGCGCATCTACAAGAAGTCCGCCGAGGAACTCCGCCAACTTCGAGAGCGCGTCGAGACCTTGATGTCCAAGGGCTACATCCGACCCTCGTCCAGCCCTTACGCAGCTCCCTGCCTGATGGTCCCCAAACCAGGGAACCCCAAGGAGCTGCGACTGGTGATCGATTACCGGCTCCTCAATCGCCAGACAGTGAAGGACAAGTACCCCCTTCCGGACATCCAGATGATGTTCGACCATTCTACACATTTGGGGAGTTTGGGAGTTTTGGGAGTTGGGGAGTTTTACAATGGGAGGCCCTAAAAAATAGAAATTTTCACCGAATCTAGGGTTTAAGATTTTCCCGAGTTGAATGTAATTTTATTTAATTTTCCGGTTGTTTTAGGGTTTAAGAAATATTCTTGAATTTTACCAAAAAAATCATCTTTTCCGGCCTGAATTAAGGAAGGTATTTGGGGATTTTTGTGTTAAGAAAACATAAATTTTCAATTGAACTTGTACAATATTTGACGCATTTTTAAGCTTTTTTTTTTTTAAAAAAAAATCGGTAGCAAAATGATGCTTTTTACGTCTGCTTTCATGAAATATTTTTTGGGGGGTTCATCGATGAACCAATATATTTTTTTAGTTTTATATGATTTTCAGGCCTTTTTGGGGTTTTTTAAAAATTTGAAAATTTTGGAAAAAACCCAGATTTTTTCTACACTTTCAGGAATATCTTTGGTTGGCTTTGTTCCTATTTTATGGGGGTTGCCCCGTTTTCCCCCCTTATTTCAGGCATAAAACAGCCGACAACCGCTAGGTCACCAACTCCAGTTACGACGCGCGCCCGGACTTCTCTTAAATACCGAAGAACACGGACAGAAAAAATTAAACACGCAAACACTTAAACACGTACTTTGTGGCAATTACGCTAAGAAATGTCCGAAGAACAGCCAGCGGTAGTTGAGGTGTACCCAGAGGTGATTAATGTGCTTTGGATGCGTGCGCGTTTACAAGCGGAAGCGGACTATGTTGAGTTTTACAGCACGAGAATACAGTTTAACACCTGGAACTGGTTACAAGTGTGGCCGCTGTACATCCACGGCCGCACAACAACCGAAAGAATAGGTGTGAGGCACTTGGTATACTGGTACGAGATCGGCTGGCACTACGACGAATATCCACCATGGCAGTGGCAACCGTGGTATAACACTCGCGGCTACGGCATTCTTACGTACGAAGCCTTAACCGAGCTGAGCAGTGACTTGCTGCGGGATGATGACGGAAGGTGTCCGTTTTGTTTTCGCAGCTTTAGAATATGCAGCTTAGCTAGAAGGTTTTATTTGGACGCTTGTACTATTGACTAGATTAGAACGCTTGTTCACGTAAAATATAAAGCTTCAAATCAATATTCAAAGCAAAGTTACCGGCGCGCATGTTTTGCCTCCAGAGTTTAACACGACTTCACCCTTTCTTGTGCCCTTCGCCCCATCGCCTACTCGTCTTCGTGCATTGACCAACTACGTTCTCCATTGGTATTTCACGTGCTTTCGCGGACCACTACTAACCACAAGTCCCGGTGGCCGGCCCCCCAGTTCGGTTCAAAACATACTTCTCGCCAAGATCCCTAACTAACTTTCACATTATCCCTGGACACTCAGTCGCATATTTCCCAACATGTGGTACCTGTGGAAAAACAATCACGTTAGTCCAAAGCCCAACAAACCGTGCCAATGCAAACAACAATGTCGCTTTCGTACCTGAGTTACTGCTCTTGAAAGGTCAAGGCCCCAGCTCCAAGCCGTTGTTCCCTAGTTAGTGACAACCCATGTGCCACAACCAGGTCCGTAGGTGAAGGCGGTACATCACAGTAGTTGGGCAATACCGTAGCGCAACACTGGTGGAGAAGACAGAATTGAAACTTGTGCTTTACCCACTGACCATTCACCTTGCGCCGACCCATGACCACCACCCTTGGGCCATCCTTTGAAAGGATGGGCTGGGATTGCTTGTGGGTCTTCGCTGTCACGCAACCCTTGCGGGACTCGGAGGCCGCGCAACTTGCTTTCCTACCGGTACCGGGCACCACCATCCATTGCCCGTAGGCCAGTTCCTCACTCCCGACACGATCGCCGGTGGTGAGGCGGGATCCCAGCGCCGTTAAGATGTCGTCGATCTCCTCCGTGGTAAACCCCGATTGCACGTAAAATGCATGTCCAGGTTTGAACCCCGCGCGGAATAGGAGGGTGGACAGGCACAAGCAAAGCTTCACCGAAGTCGACCTTCCCACGCGAGTCATCGTTTGGCGCCATGAGTAGCATGAGCAGCTGATGCGTTGTTGCGCCGCCCGGGCCAGATGACCAAATATCACCCGCGAGGGTTCACCTCGACCAGAGGACAAGGTGTAACTGCGGTCCAGGAAGCCGTCGTGTCTTCCACGTGCAGTTAAACGGACGGTCGGTTGGCCAACCTGTATCACTTTCAAGCGCTTGTCAGACTGCAAGAACATGCGAGCCAACATTTGCGCGTGGCCTTTCGTGGTGCTTGTCTGGTACCGGTCGCTGTCATCGCTTTCGCTGTCGCTTACCAAGATTGGCATGTTGTCGTCGGTAGGAGTACCGTACACATTGTGCAAGAAGCCAGAGTGAACGGGAAACAGGTCCAAAGAGCAAGCAACGGAGTCATCGAACTCGGAGGTGACGGAAAGATCTTCTTTCTTGTCAAGACTAAAAACATTGCAAAGTGTGTCGCTAGTCACAAAAGGGTCTCCAAGATGCCAAACAATGGGAATTTCACGAACGACATCCCCGGTTTCAAGGCAGCGAAAAGTAATAAATTGAGTGGACATGGCATTAGCCTTAGGAAGTCGGTAAAAAAATGCACTCCCAAAGAGAAAGTGTGGAGTCGAGGGGAGGCCTTAAAAAACTCTAGTCGTGGCGACGCCAAAATAAAATCGAGTCGAGGCGACGGCTGGGAAATTTGCGAGTCGAGTCGAGAACGACACCGACCGAACGAGTCTAGCTGTGTCGGAAAGAGCAGGCAAAGGAAAAAATCGAGTCGAGTGTCGAGTCGAGGCGAAACCTTGAAAATATTCGACTCGAGGAGAAGCTTTGAAAATTTGGAAAAAAAAAATATCGAGGCGAAAAATATAAAGTCGAGAACGACACTGACCAAAGGAGTCGACGTGTGTCGGAAAGAGAAGTCGAAGAAAACCTGAAGACAGTTGAGAGGTAGTAAAGAACTCTAGCCGCCAAAGAAAAAGCGCAAAGATTTAAAGTCAAAAGAAACAAGGAAACATGCCTCCAAAGAAAGGAAGCACAAAGAAGTCCGGGGATGACAACACCGAAAGATTGGTATACGCTGACGTCATGGAGCAACGCTTTGTTGAGCAGAAGACGCTTAAACTCGCTGACTGCTCTTTTAGCGACAACCCAAGAGGCCACAACCACAACGGTCTCAACGTGGAGAAGTCCGTTGAGAAAAACGGCATCGACGTTTCCCAAACCATGATCTGGCGCCGCGCCAAAAAAGGAGATCCTAAGGCCCACGGGTAAGTTTCACTAAACCTTCTTCAAGAACTGCGCTGACAAAAGGTAGAGGAGACAAGTGTGGAAAAGCGTTCATCGATGAACGCTTTTTAAAAAACACTGCTAAAGAAACAAGTGTTTTGACCGGTTTAAAGAAAAGTGTTCATCGATGAACGCTTTCTTTATTTTGTTGCTGAAGCTTGAGTATTTTAAACTGTTTTTAAGAAAGCGTTCATCGATGAGCGCTTTTCTTAGTTTTCCTTGTATTTTCCCTAAAACTTTGCGCTTTGGAGTTGCAAAAGCTGCGATATTTCTGTGTGATTCAGCTTTTTTCTCAGGAAAAATACAAGGAAAACTAAGAAAAGCGCTCATCGATGAACGCTTTCTTAAAAACAGTTTAAAATACTCAAGCTTCAGCAACAAAATAAAGAAAGCGTTCATCGATGAACACTTTTCTTTAAACCGGTCAAAACACTTGTTTCTTTAGCAGTGTTTTTTAAAAAGCGTTCATCGATGAACGCTTTTCTACTTCAGCAAAAAAAGGTTAGTGCTTGAACTCTTCTTGGTTTTGCATGGTGACTTTCTTGCTGTTTATTTGCTGTTCATCTGCAGGTCTACTGACTCCCTTCAGGACTCCTGCTCGCACGAAGAACATGCGGTGTCCGAGCGAGTTTTGCTTGTAGATGATGAATCCTCAGAAGATGAGGAAGATGTTTGCAGCAAGAACAGTGTTCCAATTAGCTGGTATAATGTTCCAGATGTGGCAGTAGCTAAGAGGAGACTCAAGAATAAAAAAGACGCTGAGCGCAACGCGAAAAGACGTAGGATGCAATGTCCTTTGTGGATGCTAGACAGTCAGTGGTAGCTAGCCTTCAGAACTCGGAACCGAACTATCGTTTGCACCTCAATCTGGCCCTGATCCAGTATATTATAAAATCCGAATTGTGTACCTTTGCACGTTCAATCAAAAACATTATTCCGAGCATCTGTCGTAGTGCCCACGGGCACAATATTCATATGAGTTGTCATCACTACAAATGACATGGGTTTCGAATCGTCGAAATGAGTATAACTCCGATGAAATCATAGTACAGAACAGCTGCTGAGATTATTCCTCCGGCTGGATTGCAATCATTCACAATCCCTGTACATTCCGGTGACAAAATATTGCACTGGACTGATCACCACATTTGGTATAATCTGTGATATATAAATCATCAGAAAAAGCGTTGCAATCAGTACAATGCTGTCTAAACTCACAAAGATGAGTAATAGATTTTCTCAGATGTAATAAATTGAGGCACAATGTGACCTACGCTAAAATCGCGTATGCTCGGGCACTGTATTGTGACCTGCGCTAAGATCGCGTATGCATGGACACAATATGACTCGTGCCGATGACGTGGACACATTTCATACAACCCCCGGTACGAGCGGACAAGGTTGACTGCCACGACATCACATCTGAAATCAATAAATCACTCAGAGAGAAGGTGTTGCCATCAGTACAACACCATTATACATATAGTCATGAGGAGTTTAAAGAAGACACAGTCCCTCCGATATTGACAAACATGGTACACATATTACCATGCTCTCTGATCATATATTTGATATCCCACAGCATACGATGATGGTAATAGCAAACCACTTCGCCGCTGGAGGGTAGTGTTGTATTTTATACAGCACATACATGGGCACTATATGACCCACGCTGATGACGTGAATTCGGGCTGCATCCCAAAAACTGCGATGCACCTTCGGTGCAATGGGCTGCAACCCGAGAACTGCTGTCCAGCTTTATAATAAGCTTCCACGTCATCACATAGAGGTCGGACCTCTGTTGTATTTAAATGGCGCTTGACAACCACCTAGCAATACACTTCCTTGAGGGGGGAAGATGATAAGCTAAAAATACAACTAAAACCCAAATAAATAATAAAGACAATAATAAAACAAGTAAAGTTGCATCATCGTTTTTGTTTTGGTAATCGTGACTATATACAGTCAAACCATGCAGAACTCCATGAAGTTGACACACATATGTATCGAACATTTCTAAGGTCTTCAGCCATGACATACATATGAGCTTGATTTTGAAAACCTAGACATTTGTATACATCTGGTCTAGCATGTATCCAGACTAGAATTGTATATTGACTCGGTGCAAGCACTATAGCCTCTGCCACCGATAATCATTGAAAAAGGGCAACCATTCTTGATATTTCATACATGTCATCTGATTGGATCATTAAAGGTGTCAAGATTACTCAATGCAATATGCAGGCTACGGCCTGAGTACAACACCTAGATAGGTCAAAGCCACCGAGCTGACCAATGCAGCATAAATGCTAGCTGCCTTTAAAGGCTACATAATCAGTCTATTGCCCTTATGTCTTGAAATGTATCCGTGTATTGGCATCTCTTTGAAATAGTCATGCCTGCTGAATAAGCCATACCGGTCATCTTGTCTTCATTGATCATTACATATCTGATCATACCGCCATTGCACAAAGCCTATTCAGTGAGATTATTATATCACGAGGCATTTCAGTGGTGCACATCAAAAAAATACGGTGCAACAGAGATCATCAGCTCTTCATTAAACCTTTTAAGGTTGAATTGTTTTCAGATGTATTGATTTATCGGACACCATATCTCAGAAGTCTATTCATCATGGAAGACAGAGTCCGTGCAATCATGGCTATTCAGCCTCCAACATAGCTAACATAGCTATCCAGCCTATGACCCAACCGTTGATAAGCAACCTCTACGCCGTATGGCTAAAAATGACAAGTAATCTCTTCGGTCATTCTTGGGCATAGTCGGCCAATTCAGGATATTTATCCCGAAATTCTCCAAGATTGTCGAGCCACTCATGTTTTCCATGTGTCATATGAAAACAGCCAACATACCGCCCTGACAGGAGTCATCTCCTTCAGCAAGGGGAAGTGGGTTATGCTGTAAAATTGACCAGTCTGATCATCATAAAAGTGACAGATATGAGAAAATCGATTGAAACTTGTATTGAAAATGACTATTCCTTAAGTTAAGGTATTGCACCTAAGGGAATAAAGGTTTCATCCTCTGAAATAGGAAAGGAGTTTTTCATTGACTCTAGTTCCTGAATCCAGAATCACATAGAAAATATATTCTATCCTGTGCATATAGAAAGTACATTATATTCAGATTCTGAGCATACAAGTGGACTTGAATGCACTCGGATTTGTACTGAGTTGCAATTGTTCAAAGTTTTATTCTTACATCACTACTTATTTGTGGAATAGCATACAATGGTATAAACCATCCACATATAGATTGACATCATACTTGTGGTTTCATATCATTTTGGTATATAAGACACGCATGCTTCATTGAGGAATTATGACTCTGTGAAAGCTCATTCTGGAATGTTTAAAAAATTTCGCCTCGTCCATTAGGCCACGAAGTCTTGGGAAAAGCCATGGCGGGACTCGAACCCGCAATCTGCAGATGGTTTCCAAGCGCAGTTCATTCTCATTCTGGAAAGTTACAGAAACTTTAAATTAGTGGCAAATAGTCATCAACAAGTCACAATTCTGTCGGCATTGAAATGACACATTCATCATTCATACTTCTTTACCATGACAAGTCTCTGAATAGTGTATGCCCAAAAATAGAATGGGCACCATTGAGATAAGTGATCATGTACTGAAGAAGATTCACATATCACTAGGCGATGCCATGTTCTAATACTGACATATAATATCATCACAATGAAATGACATACCAGCCATTCATTAAGTTGTTGTCATTATAGACACTTCTTGATTGACTCTCTATTAGCTTCGATACCAAAGTTAACTTCGGTACCATCACTGATTTCGTTGTTTACTGTTTAAGTTGGGCACATTACTGTCTAAGTTGGGCACACTATTGTCTAAGTTGGGCACATTATTGTCTAAGTTGGGCACACTATTGTCTAAGTTGGGCACACTATAGTGACCCTGAACTGACAATGTATGTGGGCTGCAACCCAAAAACTGCATATTGAATCATAGTGAATTGACATTGGCGTTTAACATCATCTGGCATTTGCCACATTCAAAAGCGTCAGGCATGTTGCCGGTATGACGTAGAGAAAATCGGTGTTCATATTGACATTGTTACCTCGAAAGCACTTGATTCGATGAGTCAGTCTGATTTTCTATCAAACCATTTTTCACATAACACAATAATTAAATGTCATTCTCCATCACCATTTGATTGGTTTGATGCACCTCTTTGTAAAGGGGGAAGAAGGAGTATAGATTCATTCATTCATTCTTCATACAGCTGCCACAAATTGATTTACATCATTTTGATTTTACATCATTGTGATTTTGCTTGGAAGATTAAAAATCTTATGAAAAGTTCCAGCATCTGTGTATAGCAGTCATAAAGTTGATGACACGGTACATCATGCCGTGTAGGAGTCTACACTCTTGCTTCTTCTCTTCTTTACGGTTTCGGACTTATTCTATCTACACTTATTAAACGACCGCACGAGGTATGATTACGCTTGGTCAACTATAAGACTTCGGTTTCGTAAATCTATATAGTTATGCTTTTGCTATCAGTGCATGCTTTCAATACACAATATACAGCAGTTACGGCTCTTTACTTTTTATGTTACAATTCTCAGTTCAGTTCTCATCCCCGAAACGGGTTACACTTAGAGTTCTTATACATTCAGGAACTCTTTCCATAACTCAACTGTACTGAGTACTCCGTACAACAGGCTAGGCACCTCACATCAACATCATTCTGATCGGTCCTACTGTACTCCGTACTGAGTACTCTTGCGTTTTATACTTAGCCGTTTTTCTTGCTCTTGTGCTTGCCTCCTAGCACAACTCCCCCCCCCTTAGGGAAGGTCACGTCCACGCTGACCACGTCGGACCAGTAAAGTTTTTATACAGATCTTCTACTGTTGCTCTGAATGATTATACAGGTCTCAGCCGCCTGTTGTCTGGGATGACATTACACTTCCCAAGACACACCGCAATAAGGAGATCGACCTCTTAAGCACAAGGGTCGGCCTCTCACCGGTCTGCCATCTGCACTACCAGGCTCCCCCAAGGCTCAAGGTCTCACATCCATTACCACGCTCAAGGTTTTAAACCTCCCAACACGGTACACTTACAGGGGATGCCAATGGGTTTGCCAATTACCTGACAGTTCTCGGGATGCCGGCCCGGAGGAAAGGTTTTAAACCTTCACCGCCTCCTCGGAGTGCTAGAGCTTTTACCCAGATCTCCAACTGCTGCCCGGTCGTGCCAGGTCCGGAGCCAATGCTCTCGTGAAATGGATTATACAGATTTCCACCTGTTGCCTGGTCGCGCCGAGGCTAGAGCCACTGCTCGGTTGGATAGATTATCCAGGTTCTCACCTGCCGCCTGGTCATACCGAGGCTTAGAGCCACTGCTCAAATGGATTATACAGATTTCCACCTGTTGCCTGGCCGTGCCGAGGCTAGAGCCACTGCTCTCTCGGATGGATTACCCAGGTTCTCACCTGCCGCCTGGTCTCGCCTAGGCTGGAGCCACTGCTCTCTCGGATGGATTACCCAGGTTCTCACCTGCCGCCTGGTCTCGCCAAGGCTGGAGCCACCGCTCTTCCCGACGCTCCCCAACGCTCTCAATCGCTGAGACCACTCGCGTCAGATTCCCATCCGCCCTCAGGTATGATTGTCACTTCAGCTCGTACTCCCGCCAACGCTATCGGTTCCGGCTCAAACTCGGGCGGGTCACTCTCAACAACAGCTGACTGGACTAAAACGCTCATCTCGCTCAGATCCTCCCTGACAAGCAGTTCAGACAGGAACGCATGCACCTCTTCATGTAGGGTCAGGTTGTGGAAAAGCTGTTTTAACAGTGCCGACGGAATCCCATACAAATTCTCTCGCGCTCCCATGCCCTTCGCAAACACACCTCCGGCTCTCATCGCGCGCCCTCCTTGCGCTACTTTCTCGTGCCTACCGTGCTGCCGGAAGAACTCGCAAGGCGTATCGGAATCGCACACTCGCAAGGGTGTGCGCAACGGAACGTTGGTCCAGATGTGCGTGGGCTTCCTGTATGCGGTCCCGTATTTGCAGTACGTGACGAGGTGCGGAGCTGGTAGATTGCTCATGCAGCGACGCGTGTGCAAACCGTGGGGCTCTCTTCCCTTCGGGTTCTCAATGAAGTATGCTTCGGGCCTCAAGTACCGGATGATCTCCAATGTCCTACGAACTCGCCTGTCCGCAGCACGCAAATCTCGGATGCCTACCGTCTTCGCTTGGCTGTACTCTGTGCAAGGTGGGCTAGCCCAGACTACGTCGAAGTGTCCTGGTCTGAACTGTCGGTAGTCCCATCGCATGATATCCTCGCAATGTGTGGGGCCCCACTTGGGCTGAATGTCTACGGCAACTACTTCGCTGTTGGGAAATTGCTTAGTGAACTGCCTCTCGACTGACCCGGTCCCACAAAACAATACGAGAATCTTAGACTGGCCGACTGGCTCCTTCTCAAGTGCTGCGGCTCCGTTGACTGGCGGCAGGGTGCTCTGAGCAGATACTCTCGCGAAAGTTCCTACTTCCTCATCAAACCTCTCCTCTGGCACCCATGGCATTGCTCCGTCTACCTTGAGCTCCTCCGATAGCGTGGTCCATACCGCTCCTGCGGACTCGTCGCGCCTCTTACGGACCCTAAGCTTCTCTCGCTCCACTCTCTTAGCCTCGATCCTCTCAAACTCCAACAACGCTCGGTTGGGAACACCGGGCCTGCCGGCTCCGTCCCACTCCAGATCCTCTCGGGTCTTCCACTCGTTCTCACTGCGGGGCATTCCTCTCCACTTGGGCTGCATCCCAAAAACTGCAGGGCTGCATCCCGAGAACTGCAGGGTTACATCCCTAACATTTTTTACCCTGCATCAAATTGATATGACAGGAGCGGGAATTGATCCTTCCTTGCTGAGGTGTAGTGAGCCTTGTACAAATCATACCCTTGCACAGATACGCATACATGCGAGATATCATATCTGTGGATAAATAAAAACTGCTAAGCTACCTTTGCCAGACCATGGTTTGTCATTCGGATCAATGGCCAGTAATCCGCGCTACCGGATACTGAGGTGGACGGAGTTGTGATCCTGAGTAATGCTTGACACACATAACTAAAACGAATTTCACATTAGTACGTTGTCGAATCCACTCTATGAAATGTTCGTCAAAGCGCGCGTACCGGACCAAATATTGAGGAGTTGAGCAGACCGGGTGCAGGATTATAAATCCAATCTCGTTAAGCAGGGCCACTCCGTTTGCATTAAAACAAGCCCCAAAAATCGGGCTCCCCATGCCGCCTGTGAACCTCCATAGTAGCTTCAGGAGGGGAGGAAGGGTTGGGTGCACTATATAAGATGCAATTCTATGCACTATATAAGGCCGAGAATCGTTCGTTAAATCGTCGATCATCGTTCGCAAAGGCGTCGACGGCAAGCGCAATATATATCCGTAACGTAAACCTCGGATACCTTGAAACGTCACTCTGAAATACGATACGCAATTCATGGATACCTTGAAACGTCACTCTGAAATACGATACGCAATTCATGGGGGCTACATCCTAAGAGCTGTAAGGCTAAATGCCTAAGGTGAGGGTTTAAAGTGGACTCAGTTCCCCCCAATATCCTAAAACACCTTGAGGGACGCCTCATCGGTGTAAGAAGACTGGTACCGGCACAACAACAAAGACATCAAAGACATATACAAAGGTATGCACCCTTTTTTGTGAGGTCACAACTCTTTTAAGAGGGGAGATCTGTCAGGGTTATGACCGATGACATATGTGTCATACATATCATACCTGTCATACATGTCATGCCATGTCATGTCATGTCATGTCATGTCATGTCGTGTCATGTCGTATCATGTCATATATTATAATGACAGACAGTCGTCAGTACGGTCGACTGTGACATGAACAGTCATACTATCTGTCATCCACTCACCTTGAGTGACACCTGTCATCGAGAGGCCAGGTACTGGCATCGAGATGGCAAAGCAAGATTAGTCTTGAAGAACCGAAGTGTTCTGAGAAGACTCATCTTCGCTTCAAGCATGAATTGAACAAGCATGCGGGTATCACATGGCTTATTCGATCAGCCGATACTGATTGTTCACCCAATGCCTCGGGTTCACAACCCAATTGTGGTAGCACTTGAGAAGTGCGGGGCATTGGCGTATATGAGGAAGCGTTGAGCTTCAGCAGTAACTTCTGGAGAAGCGACTGCACTCATCACCCACACATACGCTGCGCGAGCTGTTATCGTTCAATAATAGCCGTGCTATCATATCGCTTACTTAGCGATCCCTATCACGGTGCAAGAGTAAGGGCACAACCCCTTTGTGGTGAGGTGGCCATCGGTGATGCCCCAAAGGCGGAAGCATGTGATGCAAGGGTAGCCGACCCCCTCCCACACCAAGTAGGGGATGCGGGGGTTCTGGACCGGCTTCCAATCTCCAACGGGCTTGACGATGCCGCCGCGTGCGTGCACGGAGTTGATGAACGTGGCACCACCGGCTCCGTCTGCCCGCGCCTTGCCACCACCAGCGCCCGAAGATGGAGAAGGGGCAAGGCGGGAGAGGTGCCCCTCGCTCTGCCATACCGTGGCAATGCGGAGGGCGAGGGTGGAGAATGTGAACCTGTGGCCAGCGGCGAGCTCACGTAGCACCACCAGATAAAGTGGGGACACGTGCGGGGAGCTCGCCGCCGACCGGCTGAGGACGTGCTGTAGGTCTTGTACACGTCCACCGTCGTCGTAGCCGGGATGAAGTCGTTGATGCTTGTCGCCCAGGACGCGGAGAACCGTACGCTGCGGGGCGGGGTCGGCGGTCTCGTCAATCTTGGTGTCCCGCAGCTTCGTCCAGAAGCGGAAAGTGTCGGGGTCCGTGGTGGCCTCGACGTGGTAGCGAAGGCGCTGTAAAGCGCAACGTCCATCGCGCGGGTGAACTCGAGCGGACTCTTGGTAGAGAGCTAGAGCCGTGCCGTGGAGGACGCCCTTGAGAATGATGAAAATGAGCTCGTTCCGGGACCAGTGGTACTCGAGGTACTCGTGCTCGAGGTCGAAGAGCTTGTCGTACTCGTAGTGGGAGATGGAGGACAACACGTGGCGAAGATTACCAAGAAGGACGGCGAAGTCGGTCTCGGAGTCAGGGCCGTCGAACGTGTAGCCCTTCTGCGGTTTGAAGCCATGGGAGCGGAGGACCTTCACGAGCTCCTCACCGTAGGTGAAGGCGTAGTCCAAGCGCTCGCTGTACTCGTACTGTTGTGATGCGCGGACCGGGGTGGACTCCCAGACCGAGGCATCGCGATGAAAATCGGCGGAGGTGGCAGCCAGCGAGATGTGCTGGAATCTGTATAGGCAGCCCTGACTGGGAGTCCCGGTGCAGGCCCCTATGACAGACCCCTAGGACCAACACTGGACTGCTGACTGATCTATAGGTTCGTGCTGTGACACACGCTGTGTCACAGGTAGGCTAGTTTCCGAGACCGTTGCGAGACCGTTCCGGGTATATCTAGCTTAGGGTTTATTTATCTTATGAGAGTTTATCCACACAGTTCGGGACCCTCTGATATCTAGTGAACTAGGATATTCCGGTAGGTCGTGGCCCCATCCACGCTTTATTCCACTTGCTAGTTTGGCCATGATTGGCTAAACGGCCGCTCGGAGAGGTGGTGCGCGTTTGCGCGTTTGGGCATCAGCGGGAATTATGAGATGAGCAGCTTGCGGTGAACGGCTTTGAGCCGCAGCTATGGGGTACCGGCTTGGATCGGGTTTCGTCGACGCAATGTTCATTCACGGTTTTCTGCTAGTCTTGATCCCGCTGGCTACCGATTTTTGGGCTGGTGACCTTGGCACCTTTGACCTCGACGACATCTTCCTTTGCCCCTCGCTCGCATGGCTCGACCGTTCCGTCCGTGTCTGTGACGTCGCGTTTTCTCCGCGACCCTGCCCAAACGTGCTGCAGCGTGCCGCCTCCCCTCAGGCTTATCTAGAGATGGGAATCACAACGAGATCCAAGAAATCCCTCACGAGGGACAGCGACATCGACGCCTCTCTGAGGTTGATCGACGGGGTACGGAACACGCCGACGGCGGCTACGCCTTCCGTTCCTACCCCCAACCCTGCATCGAACGAAGACGCGGACGTGGCCGTCAGACGTTACCTGCAGGAGCAGTCCAAGCTCGTCGACGAGATCTACAAAGCGCGACTGCATCGAGCTTGGGCCAAGAGTATCCGTGAGGATATTCTTGGCGACAAGAAGCATCATTTTCGCGGTACGGACGACGCTGGCCTTCTGTCCGACCTGGTGGTGCAGCTGCGTACGGAGTTTCAGTCGGCTGGTCTGGAGCTACGTGCCTTTAACCTCGACGATCTTGCCGCGGAGGTTCACTCCGCGGCCAACCCGCAGGTACATTACACTCACGCATCTTTCCCGCCTACTGCCGGCATCGGGCAGGGGGCTTCGGCTCTGGTGTGCGGACCCGCCGCGGCGGTGGCCACACCGGAGGAGCAGGTTCCGGCAGGTGGTGCGGCGGCATCGGCATCCGCCGTGCCGGCCCCTGCTATGCCTGTCTCGCAGGGAGAAGATGTGAAGCCCGCGCCACTTCAATCGGCGCGGGTGACCACCACAGCGGACGCGGACGGTGAGTTCGCTGGGTTCGTTCAGACCGTGAACCACGCCGCCATCGGACAGGTTGATCTCACGGGTTACGACACGGACGATTACGAGGACCTCGCCGACGGCAGCTTCGTGGTGAAGCCGCGGGCTTCGACAATCTCCGCAAATCACTCGTCGACGCCCGCAGCCCGAGCACCTCACTCTGGTGGTGCTCTGGGGGATTGGCATGACGGTGCTCTCCGCAGCCACGGCTGTGGAAAGCCTCCGTGGGGCTTCCCCGCCCACGCGGGCTTGTGGGGGATGCCGTTTCTACTTTCCTTCGTTCTCTTGATTTCTGTCATGGGAGTGGGGGCTGCCACCTATACGGTGGCCAATGACATCGACCTTGTGCAGGTATCGGGTCGGGCTGCGCCGCAGCCTGTGCTGTGCAGGGGAGAGGAGGCACCGCTTGTTACGGTGCCGTGTGCTGTTCCGCCTCGTCTCCACCGGCGGGTGCAGAGGCGGCAGGGCCTCTATATGGCTCCGGTGCCATGGCATCCCGGGCCGCCGCCGCCTGCCGTGTTATTTGAGGACGGTCCTCCGCTGTCGCCGGCGTCGTCTTCAGATGACGAGGCCCCACCTTCGGGCAGTACTTGGCAGCACCCCGGTGCGGTGCAGCCTCCCGTGATCGACGAATCAGCAACACCGACTCCGTCAAATTCTCTGGCGAATGATTTTCCAGTGACCGACACCTTACACTTTGGCCGCCCCGTATTGCTCCGCCGTGCTACGGCGGGCTACTACGGTGATCGATGTGGTGGAGGTGCTCCTCTGAGCTTTGACCCCGAGTAGTTATGTTTCTGGTTCTGGCAGTACACCACTTTCATGGTGGTGTGCTGAGATGTACTTTGACCTCAACATGGTCTTCAATCTGGTTTATGCTTTTACTTTGACACCTTTGAATTCTTCAATCTGACTTACTGGCACAGAGCTTTTCAGTAGTTTAGCAGGACTTGCATTGCCTGTATGGTTTCTCTTGTGCTGGTTAGAGGGATTCCAATTTGTGTATCAGAATAGCACAGTTGGATTAGCAGTTAGGACTTGTCACCCTGGCTTCTGCCCTAGAGATTTACATTTCTGACTCTCCTAGCCAGTCACCACCCACAGTGCTGGGGTGGTGTGCTGGAATCTGTATAGGCAGCCCTGACAGGCAGGCCCCTATGACAGACCCCTAGGACCAACACTGGACTGCTGACTGATCTATAGGTTCGTGCTGTGACACACGCTGTGTCACAGGTAGGCTAGTTTCCGAGACCGTTGCGAGACCGTTCCGGGTATATCTAGCTTAGGGCTTATTTATCTTATGAGAGTTTATCCACACAGTTCGGGACCCTCTGATATCTAGTGAACTAGGATATTCCGGTAAGATGAACGTCGGCTTGCTGATGAGTGCGGACATGCGCACCACCGGATCGGGATCTTGACTTGGCGCCCGAGAACCCCTCTGAGGAGAAGGGGCCGCGGAGCCAGGGAGTGCGGAACCTGCAGGGGTGCCTGATGCAGCCGCGGCACGCGCGGAGCGGAGAGACTCTACCACAGGTCGAGGGCTTCGCCGGTTGGACGCCATAGCTGGAAGCACGTAGTCGGGAATGGTCGAAAATGCGTAAAAGCGGTAGGGCACAACGGTAGCCCAATTTGCTTACGGTTTGACGACAAAATCTGGTCGCGGCCGCGATCTTCAACGGTGGCCGGGGTCGGGATGTAGTTGCCGTCGTAAGGACGAAACAGCTGCCTAGCGGCGGTCGGGATTTCAAGGAGGCCGGGTTTGATGCGCTCCAAGGACCAAAAGTAACCAAAAACGAACACCCACAAGTGGTGGCCGATAACCTGACAAGAAACAAGCAGGGCTCGGTATCGGTTGATTTTTGAAAAATCGATAGCAACTGATAGTTCGATTTTTTGGAATCGATCGATAGGGATACCATGCAATTTTATATCGTATGACTATGATAGAGGTCAACTATGCATCGATCGATTGTGATAGTTTCAAAGGTTGCATCGATTGATCCTAATACTTAAGAATAAACATTTCTAACTATCGAATAGATACAAATAGCGCACCATTCATACTTCGACCGATACCGATAATTACACATATTGTACCGATAATCCATGATAATCAAGTCTAACCGATAATAGGGTATGCAGATGCTCAATGCATGCATTCACTACTGCCTATTTATTGGCCATCATATCAAATATCAATACTATCTACTGGGTGTTTACACTGGCCATCATGATATACTCATTGCTCAAGTGTGCATACTGGTGCTCTACTGCAAGGCTAATATCATCTACTCGTGGGTGTTTACACTCGCCATCATGATATGCTCAAGCGTGCATTCATTGGTGCTCTTCTGCAAGGCACCATGCATGCGCCCTACACCACTAAACAAGCGCTCCACACCTGCAGAGCTAGCTGGTGGTGCATAGAACTGCCTACTCATTTTGAACAAGTGTGGCAGTGTCGCCTTACGCCCGATCCACCACTCCAATAGGACAGAGGAGCGCGGCGCATCAGGCATGGCCACGGGCTCAAAGGTGTCGTGCTCGTCACCGAGAGGGTTCCCATCAACACACCAGCTAATTCGATACTGTTGTGTGCCGTAGCTCGTGCGCTCATCAACAATCTTATCAACAACGTACTCATAGTCATCATTGCCAGCGCTTTCGAACGGGCTTTTCTGTGTTCGCTTGATGAGCCCTTTTCCTTGAGCAAGAAGCTTCACTGGCCCACTCACACTGCGTCCTCTCTTCGTCGGCTTGGCACTCGGACCTGCTCCTCGTTTTCGGCCCATTTCTCTATCTGGTGATGCGCGGAGGTGTCAGGCGAGGGGCTCACGCAGGCGTGTAACTCAGCTAGAAATAGTCGATGCTTGAATTCAATTTGAATTATGAATGTTTTGTGAAAAAATTACCTCTTGAAGGTCCCTTGAAGTCCCTTGAACTCCCCTTGAAATGCAGTTTCTGAATTTTAGGCCATCATCGACCAATCGCAATGTAGAATATTAATCGGTTGATATCCGAAACATCGAAAGGTCGTGAAATGGGAAAGTCACATGACGTTCATGCGTGCCATTTTTCGGCGCGAAGCGATCGATCGGTCCAACCGAAATTATCGATGAGAAACCGATACCTGGTCATAATTCATCGAACGATACCGATATTTTAAATTCATCTAACCGATCGATAGGGATCATACGACCCGAAATATCGATGAATACTAATTGCTAGATTTTTCTATGTAGCGTAATCGATCGATACCGATTATGCGTGTGAGCCGATCGATCGATGATGACAGTGACCGATTTTCGGCCGATACACCGATAGATCTAACTATCGGTGTAATCGATACCGAGCCTTGGAAACAAGAAATATATATATAAGGATATATATATGTCGGGTGCTGAGGAGCAAAACAGTCTCGTAGGGGCGGGTGTTCTCGGATACTAAGATGATATAAAATACTTAGTTGAGTGTTTTATAGCACACTGACAACTGTGACAACGGTCACTGGTGACATCTCGGGCTGAGGGGTGACAGACAGAGACCCACGTGCCCCCCCTACAAAGTTGGGTTCCCGTGACTCCGTGAACATATGTGTGAAGCTCGAATATCTCTAGGGTGAACATATGATGCTGTAAATACTGTAGGTCCCTGGGTCCATGACTATAGACTGTAGGTCCATGGGTCCATGACTATAAACTGTAGGTCCATGGGTCCATGAGCGCAAGCTAACGATGTGCCATGTCGCATGTGTCGAGTGATGTCACTAGAAGGACTGAGAGTGAGACTGTGACTACTGTATGCGTACTAGTACTATGCATATAGGTAATAGCTACTGTCTAATATCAGGGCCCTGCACAGGTACAAAAGTACTCGGGTATTTTTGCCAGGTACAGGTACTAGGTACTACCTTTACCTGTACCTGTACCTGGTTGGCTAGTACCTGTACCTGTACCTGTGTCCGATTTTCAGAATTGAAAGTACCTGGTACCTTACCTGACGGCCAGGATTTTGCCAGGTCCTACCTGTGGAATTCAGGTACTTTTAAGGTACATTATGACACAGTGTTAACGATGACAAATTGGATCGATGATCGGCACATCCGATTTATGTCACATTCCCGAGTGAGTGTAAACGTGTAGCATCGTGGTATAATTCGTACTTTGCCGTACCGAACTTGGAACTAGGAAATGTGACAATTTCGTTTTTGAAGTGAAAATTTTCACGACGTTGATTTAAAAAAAAAAATCAAATCGATGACATATCGTTAACACTGTGTCATAAGTACCTTGAAAGTACCTGAAAATCAAAGGTAGTACCTTGTACCTTACCTGCGCAACGCCCCCTAGTACCTGTACCTGACCCCCAAAATCTCAAAATCGAGAGTACCTCGAAATCGGTATTACCTGTGCAGGGCCCTGTCTAATATCAGGTCCTGTATGAGAAACGCAGGATAAAGCGCAGAGACGTCAGCAGGGAGGAAAAAGTGAGGAATTACGCACAATTTTCAAACTAATAACCAATAACGACACAACCGGCACTTCGACTTCCAAGCTGGAGGTGAACAGCCACACCGTGATCCATTCATCTCCCCGATCCGGGAAGCGAAATCGGACGATCCGCCTCCCTGGATGACGGTCATCGCTGATGACGGGGGGAATCCTGACGACCATGACCAATAGTAATTAATTATGACAAGCGTATACCATAGAAATATTAGAAACCCTAACGCCCACCACCTCGTGCTCTCTGATAAGCTGATAACTTTTCTCCTCGTCTGGACCTATAGTCTACAATGGTTGTACTACAAGCTTCGTGCGACTTATCTGTCGTGTGTATGCCTGAGAGATCTAGAGTGCATCTCTAACCACATAAAGCTAGAGAGTGCTGGCTCGATTTCCAGAGTTTCTACAGATTGCTGAAAGGGCTGCATCTGAGGAGTTTATCGCTTCCGCTCGTTTGACAAGTTCCTCGTAGCTCTAGTGAGAGCGGCGTGTGGTGCGTGCGGAGTAGCCACGAGCTGGAAGTAGGCGAGGCTTTCGGAAAGTACGACAGCCGGCGGGACTTTTGCCATTCAACCCGTGAAGTGAAGCCGAAGTCAACTAAATTCGTTCTGTTTTGCTGAAATCGCAAGTGAGGGAAAAAATGCGAGTCGCGCAGTTCTATGCCACTCTGCTGTATCTGCTGACCGCGCTTGGCAGCGGCGTTGCAGGTTTGCACTTATTTGGCCAGCACCCCTTTCCCCCGGACCTATGCCACTGCGAACATGTTTGAGAGCACACTTGCCATCTTCACAGTGCAGGGCTGGCCTTGAGCTCTTTGCCAGCGCCCGAGGTTCACTTCCAAAGGGGCAAACTTGCACGGCAGATTCAGGAGTTTATGCGTTCGGGAACAACAACTACGGGCAGCTGGGAGATGGCACGAAGACTTCCAGCACTTCTGGGACGCAAGTAATGAGTGCGCAGTCGGTCGCACAAGCTTCCGCTGGAGAATCGCACAGCGTGTTCCTCACCACCAGCGGGCAGGTTTATGCCACCGGGTACAACTATTACGGCCGGCTGGGGGACGGCACCACGACAGACAAAAGCACGCCGGTGCAAGTGATGAGCGATCACATGGTGACCCAGGTGGATGCCGGGGGTTTCCACACACTTTTCCTGAGCTCCAGTGGGCAGGCTTATGCCGCAGGCTTCAACGGCAAAGGGCAGCTGGGCAGCGGAGAAAACGAGGACCCCTACGCCGCGTACGAAAGTGTACCGGCGCCTGTCATGAATGGATACACCGTAAGTGGACTCTCCGCTGGATACCTCCATACAGTATACCTCACCTCCGGCGGGGCCGCCTATGCTACAGGCTGGAACAGTAACGGGCAGCTGGGAGATGGCACCAAGATTGACACATATCTGCCGGTGGAGGTGATGAGCGGGCATACTGTCACAGCCGCGGCGGCAGGAAAGTATCACACCGTGTACCTTACCTCAGACGGGCACGCATATAGTGTCGGTCAAAACAGTTTCGGGCAGCTGGGAGATGGCACCAAGACCAGCCGCGAGACGCCGGTGCGAGTGATGAGTGAGCACACGGTGACAGAGGTCGCTGTGGGAGATAGCCACACGATATTTCTGAGCGCCAACGGGGAGGCACATACGTGCGGGCAGAATGGCTATGGTCAGCTGGGTGACGGGACTAAGACCCACAGAAGCTCACCAGTACAGGTGATGCACTCCTACACCATCAGCGGCGTGGCTGCAAAGGTATCCAACAGCGTGTTCCTAGTGTCCGGTGGGCAGGTGTATGCCTGTGGGTGGAATGATTATGGGCAGCTTGGAGATGGGACGACGACATCCAGGAGCACCCCGGTGCAAGTGGTGAGCGATAAGGCAGTGACGGGGGCAACGGTCGGCAACGGGCATGCAGTGTACACGGAGACCCCATCCTCAGGTTTGGCTCAGTGGCCTTGAGCTAGTGCGAGGGCAACAGTGCGCGTCCAATGCGCCAAGAGGGTGGCGCTGGCGGTCGTTGGGGGCCCTCTGTTGATGTTGTTGCTATTGTTGATGTTGTTGTTGATGTTGTTGATGTTGTCGTTATTTTTGCTGTTCCCAAGCTTGGTGCTCAAAGCCCGGACGGCATCTCAGGGCATGGGCTATCTCCTGGGTTGGGTTGCTGCTGCGCCTCGGCTGGTACGTTACAGGTCCTGCCCCAATTTCAGAGCCCACGTCCCCGCCTCTCTCTCCGACTGCACCTTCACCACCACCTTCAAACCCGTCTCCACCACCTCCGAGCCCGTCTTCACCACCACCTCCAAACCCGTCTCCCACCTCCGAGCCCGTCTTCACCACCGCCTCCGAGCTCGTCTTCACCACCACCTCCAAACCCGTCTCCACCACCTCCGAGCCCGTCTTCACCACCACCTCCGAGCCCGCCTCCAGCCCAGTCTTCAACCCCGTCTCCAACTTCAGGTCAAGCCCCACCCCCAGGCACTGCCTCGGTGCCCCCCTTTTGTAATTCAAGAGATAGTGTTGCAACAGATGGTTTACACTTTCCATCACAAAAACTTAAGTAACAGCTCGTCCGCCCAAAAGTCACGGGCCGACCAATCGCATCGCACTTAGCGCATGTGCCGCTTCAGACTAGCAGCTCTATGCATCTTCCAAGGTTCGCAAATCTTGGTTCCCAGAACACTGTCATCTTCCCTTCATCTACCATTCCGATCAGATGATCACCGTCGTTCCTTGCAGATGTGATTCTACGCTCCTGATCTAATCACAGAGGTTACTCCCTTCTGAACGCTGCAGATCAGCCCTCAAGTTAGGGTTTCTTCAGGTTTCCAAGCCAGTGTAACACTGCGTGAAACTAGGCTCATCAGTTTGCTTGTAAAAATTGAGAACAGACTGCAGACACCAACAACCCACCTTCTGCATTTCCACCAGGGGTAGAAGAAGATTCAGGAGTTTATGCGTTCGGGAACAACAACTACGGGCAGCTGGGAGATGGCACGAAGACTTCCAGCACTTCTGGGACGCAAGTAATGAGCGCGCAGTCGGTCGCACAAGCTTCCGCTGGAGAATCGCACAGCGTGTTCCTCACCACCAGCGGGCAGGTTTATGCCACCGGGTACAACTATTACGGCCGGCTGGGGGACGGCACCACGACAGACAAAAGCACGCCGGTGCAAGTGATGAGCAATCACATGGTGACCCAGGTGGATGCCGGGGGTTTCCACACACTTTTCCTGAGCTCCAGTGGGCAGGCTTATGCCGCAGGCTTCAACGGCAAAGGGCAGCTGGGCAGCGGAGAAAACGAGGACCCCTACGCCGCGTACGAAAGTGTACCGGCGCCTGTCATGAATGGATACACCGTAAGTGGACTCTCCGCTGGATACCTCCATACAGTATACCTCACCTCCGGCGGGGCCGCCTATGCTACAGGCTGGAACAGTAACGGGCAGCTGGGAGATGGCACCAAGATTGACACATATCTGCCGGTGGAGGTGATGAGCGGGCATACTGTCACAGCCGCGGCGGCAGGAAAGTATCACACCGTGTACCTTACCTCAGACGGGCACGCATATAGTGTCGGTCAAAACAGTTTCGGGCAGCTGGGAGATGGCACCAAGACCAGCCGCGAGACGCCGGTGCGAGTGATGAGTGAGCACACGGTGACAGAGGTCGCTGTGGGAGATAGCCACACGATATTTCTGAGCGCCAACGGGGAGGCACATACGTGCGGGCAGAATGGCTATGGTCAGCTGGGTGACGGGACTAAGACCCACAGAAGCTCACCAGTACAGGTGATGCACTCCTACACCATCAGCGGCGTGGCTGCAAAGGTATCCAACAGCGTGTTCCTAGTGTCCGGTGGGCAGGTGTATGCCTGTGGGTGGAATGATTATGGGCAGCTTGGAGATGGGACGACGACATCCAGGAGCACCCCGGTGCAAGTGGTGAGCGATAAGGCAGTGACGGGGGCAACGGTCGGAGGTGGAGGGCATGCAGTGTACACGGAGACCCCATCCTCAGGTTTGGCTCAGTGGCCTTGAGTTAGTGCGAGGGCAACAGTGCGCGTCCAATGCGCCAAGAGGGTGGCGCTGGCGGTCGTTGGGGGCCCTCTGTTGTTGATGTTGTTGTTATTGTTGATGTTGTTGTTGATGTTGTCGTTGTTGTCGTTGTTGTTGTTGATGTTGTTGGTGTGTGTTGTGCCCAAGCCTTATCACGCCCTCGTGGATTGCTAGCCACTGGAGTTTGTTGCCATTCATTTTCAATCCATAGTATACATCCATAGCGCTGATAGGGCGTTGATGCTTCGATGGGTAGTGCATCTGGAGTGCATGTTCAGATGGCATACCTGATAAGAGATGTTGACCAGTTGTTGTTGCTGTTGTCATTGCACTCAGGAACTGATAGCCCTAGCGACAGCAGTGACAGCAGTGACAGCAGTGACAAGATGTTTGGCTTGAATCAGACCGAGAGGACAATCTTGGTGATTTGCGTGACATTGGTGAGCTTAACTCTTTTGGTAGTAGTCGTGGTGAGACTTTGGCGATGTAGTTCATCAAGGCGTGATGACATGGGGATGCCGAAGAATCAGAATGTACTTTACAAACACCCAACCTTCAGGTCGGATATATGCAATGGGAACGACGCCGAATCGGCAGGCTTCCCACAAATGACTGAGGACTTCTCCACTTCCAGATATGCATCAAAAGTCATGACAAAGAATCCCGAAGACGGCAATCACGGTGTTAGGATGACATTGAAAATGAACCCCCTGCACGCAAGTAATGTCTAAAGAGCAATATTTACTTGCATGCGGGGACATTATAAATCGATTTCTCGTTATCGAAAATGGGTAGTATGTATGGTAATGGAAAGTGGGCACGCTTCAGATCGCCCATTATTCAAACCTTCGATTTCACCCCATCCAAGTCGTGGAATCGGTCATATATAAATTTTCAAGTTTTCATAGTTGGGGTGCCCGAAAAACCTCGCTTGTTTGGTGTGCACTGGGTTTGAATGTTACCTATACCACGAAATACCAAACAACTGATCGGGGCTTCTGGCTTGGTTGCTGAACGCCCCACTTTCGGAATGGGGCTCGACACCGAAAATCGGGTTTTGGTAGCTTCCGAAACTAATTTCGAATTATCCACCGATTGAGTGTTCGTAAAATTTGTATGAATACGACAGCTCATACATAGCTCATTGTGTAGCTCGATTCTGGAACGGATCGTCATTAATAGTCAAGTATGGATTCTTATCGGATTGGATACGTAATAACATCACATTCCTACAATATAAGACTTCCCGTGAAAAGCGCGCACATATCTATGTGTATCCAGGAGAACAAATATCTACATATATGCACATTTGATATTGCTTAATGCAGAAGTCCTCAATTTGGCAATTCTGATAACTTGATAATCAAACATTTTATGAAGCGAAGTACGTAACGTCTAGAAAAAACCATGTTGTGGGTTTGCTACCACTGACAAAGCTTTAATTATTTTATTAATCGAAGTAAGTTACGTCCGGACAAATTCGTTTTGTGAGCTCGGGGTTCCACCGTAAAAGCATGACAGGACAGTGGATATGCTTTCATTGACTCGCCGAGTTTAAGATTTTCATTACACACTATTGCACAATATACATGTATCAACGAACGTGAATAAACATAGCGGCGAACATACAGGAAATTAAGACATACAGCTGCCTATATTAGCTACATACATGCAATTCCAACTTAATAGTTTGAATTCACTACAACTAAACCTACGAATTGCGCCCTTAGGCATCTCATGAGCTACGCAGCCCAGGCAGCAACTCTTGATTTTTTTGTGGTTGTACGAATCTTGATAGATGATACAGCCCTTCACAGCATCACATTACCTGCACGAAATGTCAAACACTTGTTAGTGACAAACAGACTGACGAATACCATTCACAAAATACCTACACACGATACGCTCAACTATCTACCATAGCATGGTCGGCGAAGACCGGGGAAGGATTCCGCCGAGGATTGCCCCCAGTCGTGCTGCTCCGATTCGAAGAACCTTTCATTCAAACTACAAAAGACAAGGACATTCGCCCCGTTATAGAGAACACGCATCCGTGGGCGGCAAAAAATCCCGCCAGCAGCAGTCCGCGATCGCGCTGCTACTATGTGAGCCAAAATCGTAAACAACGAGATGTGCGTGGCTGAAAGGGCGCGCTACGTAGGCGCATGCGGCATGGCAAAAAAGCCGCCGCCCTGCGTACGATTCAAATACTCAAACCGTGCCGCTGGAGCCGCCCAACGGAGATAGGCAAATCAGAAAACACGGTCAGAGGACAAAAACAATCCTAGTGCGAAAGAGAATTCCGAGCGCACAAAGGTAGACCTGATGTTGGGGTTTCTGCAAGGTCAAGAAAATATGGTTTAAAATAGTGCAAAAAAACAAAAGAAAACTACCGGCAGTAATGATGATAGTGCAGTGTAGAGCCGTCGCGCCAAAGACCGCTGCGGCGAGGTGTATGGGAAAATGAAAATATTGTGCGAGGCTTGCTCTTGATATTTGAAAATTCTCGTCGAGTTGCGTTCGAGAGTTCTTGAGAGCGCAACCACCTATATCGGCCAATCATATGCCAAAGCGCAACGCAACAGCGCACGCCCGCGCCCCGCGCCGGACCCACAAATTCATGAAGGATACAATCGTGCCGCACAGGCCGCACGCCCCCAACAGTCGCGCCGCCCATAGCCGCGCGATGCCCCAACAGAGAGCGCACCGCAACGGCAGATTGGGGGAAAAGTTGTATCCTTCGTGTTTCACTCTTCGCCGCCTACGTGTCACAGGCTGGGGATCACATATCCGTCGCTCACACCATACGACGCCACCACCATCTCTCATCGTCATCAATAAGCCGATATAGCTCAGTGGATAGAGCGCACGACTAGTGACAGTGAGGTCTCGGGCTCGAACCCGGTCTCGGCATCTTTTCCCTCGAGTCGACTGGATTTGTGATTCCCATCACAAATCGGGATTGTTGAATCGCGAGTCTTTGTCCATGCTCGACACTCGCTCGACTGTGACACGGAACCCTCATCGTCATGTGACACGATTGCAACTATTGCATGCCACACATATTAGTCGTAATTACTTTATGAAAATATTTTATGTTATCCATTCTGAAAACGGGGATAAAGCTCACACAAATTATTTTTGCAAATTTCGTTTTGGCACAAAGTTAAGTTACATCAAACTCAATGCATCCAAAACAAAATGTCCCCGTTCCAAAAATATTTTTTGAAAAATATCCCCAAAATTTGGCCATCCCTTTATCCCTTTGTCATGTGCAAGTCCTACCAATTAGATTCTTTATAATCGAATATTTGTCTGGAAAATCCTGCCATCGCAATTGTCAGGGTTATGACCGATGACATATGTGTCATACATGTCATACGTGTCATACCTGTCATACATGTCATACCATGTCATGTCATGTCATGTCATGTCATATATTATTATGACAGTCGGTCATGTCATATATTATTATGACAGTCGACAGTATGGTCGATCATGACTGTACAGGTCGAGTCGCGTCATACATTTATGACAGTCGTCAGTACGGTCGACGATGACTGTACATGTCGCCAGATGATTATGTCATATCATCAGGCATCCCTGTCATCGAGAGTTCGTATGATTGAACTCGAAGATGGCAAAGCAAAGATACATCTTGGAAACAAACCAAGAACCATCTTTAGCTTTCAGCATGCGCAGAACTCGCATGTGCAGCATGAACGAACTAGTCGTTACTACCATGCTGGTCGTTCAACCTACGTCTCGGGTTCACAACCCAATGGCGGTACCATCTAAGATGATGGGTGACGTAGGTATAAAAGTGAGGAAGCGTTGTGCTTCAGCAGATCCTCTTACAGAGACTGCACTCACAAACCCGCTCATCCGTTCACCTGCATTGCTGTCCAACTTTGCAGTGTTTCATTGTATATTGATAATATATTCACGGCGCTTGTATCTACAGCCGTATCAGTGGTATTCTGAAAGTCGTCCAGGCACGATACTCGAGAACCCAAGTGGGTGCAGTGATAGACATAGCATATTTAATATTGTTCGCAGGTTTGCAGGAGGGCGCACATACGACAGCGTTCGCATAAATTGAATATCTGCAGCCCGAATAATATACGTTCGCATATCGACAGCACAGAAATTGCGCGAGAAGATTTTCCGCAGCGTACTCGCAGAAACAGCTGATCGCACATATACGCGATAAGGTGTGCATATGGCATATATCGGCGCAGCAATGAAATGTACACGATAAATGGTTCGCGGATATATGTATGTTCGCAGATGCGATAAATCATCAGCAAAATCGTTTCCGCGCGGAAAATCATCAGCGCAGTATCGCAATTTTCATGATTGCGCTGAATTGCTTTTTGTACGGCTTCATATATGTTGATGCGCGATGGTCGCATACTGCGCGATGGTCACATATTTGCAGAAGTTGATCGCAGCATGCGCGCGCTTGCAAGAATCACGTTCGAAAATTGTCTAGAATAATATATGACATAGTGGTCATCGACAGAATTTGATTTGTACACATGTCAGCGCTCGTATCATATGCTGATGAATGGCGACGACAATTCATACTTTTCATCAGCAGCGCGCTCGCATTTGTATACAACGTACATCAGCGATTTTTGCAAATCATCTCTACGCACTGTTTACAATCACTGCGTGCAATGATTTATGGCCTGTCAGCATAATATATACCTTTCATGATTTCATAAAATGCGAGGAATGCTCGATTTTAGCACGTACAGTTTTAATGTGTCTACATGCAGTGAGAAGCACACATGTGTACGCGCGATGAAATCATATGCAGAATGATTGTATATATGCAGGAATGCTAAGAGCACATGATCGCTATGCTGTGGATACATACTGCTGTGAATGCCTTATTATCATACTGCAGCAGATTCCAATGTTCTGATGACCACACAAATACTTTTGATCATCAGCATTATACTTATCAGCAGCACAATGATCTGTGCACAATATGTGTGTGCAGATTAGCACACACACACTTACACTCATTTCACTTACAGCAATCATTAATACACAGTGCATATACTTCTATATTATGCACACATCTTATGCTGAATGATTGCAATATTGTGAATGGTACATACTTTATTATACTGTACAGCTTGATCACGATAACAGCTGTAGTACATAGAGCATAAGCATATTGCAGTGAATGCTAGTCTATATTCGAATCCATGTTGCAAAGGGTGCCTGACAGTAATCTCAACACCATAATTAGTTTGTCGTGCCCTGGTGGAGCCGAGATGCTCTCCAGGTAACATGTACATTCTATGGTGGATTACTTGAAGGAATGCTCACCTGAGCTTCATGTAAAATCTATCAGTAACTCATTTCGTAATGAGATTATCATGGAATTACAACAATCCCTAAACTATATATATCATGTTAGATGTAATCAGTACGTGGTATGCTGACAATCTGCATGATAGGTTGTTAGGATATTGTGATATCCATAAAGATCTTGCAAAGTGTGTGCAAGTAAAACACACACACACACTAGTACTAATCAGCACAATACACTGCACAAACACTAGCATTCATTATACATGTTGACAATACACTGACTCCAAGTGTAATGATCAAGTATTGTATCAATACATAATACATAGATACCATCCAGCAAACACATGTGCGTGCTGGATGTCAGTGATGGCGATAGTAATGGTAACAGGATAAAACAACATGCTGTAGGGCTGGATGGAGAATATCTCCAGACCCGAAGGCAGTATCAGTGTTCAATATGCAGCTGGTAACTGCTGAACACTGTCCATGCCATTTTCACTATCGCTGGAGCAACATCAATATCTACATTGCATTCTGACAGTTGATACAGATGATCACTTCACATGCATGTACCAACTCAGATCAGCAACCATACATGAATTGACAAAAGGTGGTTGTGGACGTACACACACACAAACATTGTGTTGTGTAAAAACTGCTTAGATTACATCTAGCAGTGTCCAGATGTATTTGAACACAGAGATATCACTTGATATACTCGTTGTATACATCCAAATATATCTTAGGATCTGACACAACTGTGAATTCATTTACAGTTGATTTATCTTAAATATCACCAGAGAGTGCATTTGCCTCCATGAGTTTCAATCAGAAAAACCCACATTACATGTTCACTATACATGTTGATTTTTTGAGATATTCACTGTTGTGCCATGAAAAATATCATGTGCAAAAGTGAAGAATGTTGCAATATTTCTGTAGCTTGCACACACACACACACACACTGAGATATGATATATATATTATCCGAAACATGGCTGAAAAAGGCTGTAAAATCGGTGAAAAATGCTGGCGATAAATTTCAAAACTGAAATTTGGACCTCATTTTATTTCAAAAAATATTTTAATACCTATTGAGGTATGTGAAAATCACAACAACCATGGTCATATCTCGTGTAACACCCTAGATATTAGGTGTGTAATATATAGGGGTGAACATATTGGCTGTAACGAGAAATCGGTCAAAATACAATACGTGTAATCTTTTGCAAATTCGGGATTGATTTTTTTGCTATAATGGATATTTATCTATCAAATAACAATCCCTGAAAGACATAACACGTGTAACACCCTGTAACACCCTAATATTTGAATGTGTGTGTCAGGGGTGTAACGTACCCTCTGAAAATCACTTAACATTCACTTAGGTATTAAATGCAGTTTTGCTTAAAAATCTTTGCAAAAACGTTATACTGCTTATTTTTTACCTGTATTAGGGTTACTGATATCAAGTAACACCCTAAATACTGTATTGAGTAACAGGGTCACTGTAACTATATATGCTCTAAAATGCCAGTTTTATTTCGTAAAACTTCGTTTTTTTGGCATTATTATATCATGCTAAATCATCACAGACATGATAATACTGTGGGCAACAACCCAAAAACTGCAGGGCTACAACCCAAGGACTGTAGGGCTGCAACCCTAAAACTGTATGAGCTGCTTTCTATAAGGACTGCAAGTTATAAATATAAGCTATAAGGTATATAAACAACTGACTGCCTATGTATTCACACTTCCTCAAGGGGGGAAGAAGGTGGATAGGATTCACACATATCCATTTCATATTCCGATCTGGTGATTTCTGATAGATTGCTTTTGATAAAATCACTGCATCCACAAATAACGTTGAAATCTGTACAACGTTAAATCCACTATCACTAATAAAGTGTAAACTTGGATGGGAAACTATATCCCAATGACTATAAGTTGACTCTTGCTCAGCATTTACATTCTCGAGTAAGTTTGGAATGCTGAACTATATACATAACATATAACCTGATACCATGCTTAATTGCATTTCCTGGATCAGAAGATGATAGTATATATATATATATCCCACCAGATATACTTTGGCACTATAGCTGTATATAAGAGTGGGAAGGACAAGTGCATCGCTGTAAGACTGGTTGATGTAGTCCCAGTGCTGAAGGCAGAATTTGGCACCTGAATAACAGCTGATAACTGTTGGTGACCATCATGCAAGACCTTCCAAGCGTAACTCCTTTGATCCTAAGATGCAAGTGAATTGTTCATAAATGTTGACATCACATAAAAGCATTCTGATAAAAACCCTATATATTCATATGAGATGTCGTCACTACAATGACATGGGTTTTTGAATCGTCGAAATAAGTATAACTCCGATGAATTCATTAGTACAGAATAAGCTGTTGAGATTATTCTCCGGCTGGATTGCAATCATTCACAATCCCTGTACATTCCGGTGACAAAATATTGCACTGGACTGATCACCACATTGGTATAATCTGTGATATATAAGTCACCAGAGAAAGCATTGCAATCAGCACAATGTTGTCTAGACTCACAAAGATGAGTAACATATATTCTCAGATGTAATAAACAGAGGCACAATGTGACCTACGCTAAAATCGCGTATGCTCGGGCACTGTATTGTGACCTGCGCTAAAATCGTGTATGCATGGACACAACATGACTCGTGCCAATGACGTGGACATATTTTTTTGCCACGACATCACATCTGAAATCAATGAATCACTCAGAGAGAAGGTGTTGACATCAGTATACCACCATTATATATATAGTCATGAGGATTTTAAAGAAGACATAGTCTCTCCGATATTGACAAACATGGTACATATATATATATATATCCATGCTCTCTGATCATATATTGACATCCCACAGCATACGATAATGGTAATAGCAAACCACTTCGCTGCTGGAGGGTAGTGTTGTATTTTATACAGCACATGCATGGGCACTATATGACCCACGCTGATGACGTGAATTCGGGCTGCATCCCAAGAACTGCAATGCACCTTCGGTGCAAGGGGCTGCATCCCGAGAACTGCTATCCAGCTTCATAGTAAGCTATCACGTCATCACATAGAGGTCGGACCTCTGTTGTATTTAAACGGCGCTTGACAACCGCCTAGCAATACACTTCCTTGAGGGGGGAAGATGGTAAGCTAAAAATACAACTAAAAACCAAATAAATAATAAAGACAAATAATAAAATAAAACAATTAAGTTGCATCATCGTTTTTGCTTTGGTAAGCCTGACTATATACAGTCAAACCATGCAGAACTCCATGAAGTTGACACATATAAGTATCAAACATTTCTAAGGTCATCAGCCATGACATACATATGAGCTTGATTTTGAAGACCTAGACATTGTATACATCTGGTCTAGCATGTATCCAGACTAGAATTGTATACTGACACGGTGCAAGCACTATAGCCTCTGCCACCGATGATCATTGAAAAAGGGCAACCATTCTTGATATTTCATACATATCATCTGATTGTATCATTAAAGGTGTCAAGAGTACTCAATGCAATATGCAGGCTACAGCCTGAGTACAACACCCAAAAAGGTCAAAGCCACTGAGCTGACCAATGCAACATAAATGCTAGCTACCTTGAAGGCTATACAATAAGCCTATTGCCCTTATGTCTTGATATGTATCCGTGTATTGGCATCTCTTTGAGGTAATTATGCCTACTGAATGAGCCATACCAACCATCTTGTCTTCATTGATCATTACATATCTGATCATATCGCCATTGAGCAATGCCTATTCTGTGAGATTATATATCACGAGGCATTTCATTAGTGCACAATAAACAATTGAAGTGCAACAAAGATCATCAGCTCTACATCATACCAAAAGGTTGAGTTGTTGTCAATTGAATTTTTTAGACACCATTTCTCAGAGGTCTATTCATCATAAAAGACAGAGTCTGTGCAATCATGGCTATTCAGCCTCCGACATAGCTGCATAGCTATTTAGCTTATGACCCAACCGTTGTTAAGCAGCCTCCACGCTATATGGCTGAAAAATGGCAAGCAATCTTTTCGGTCATTCTTGGGCATAGAGCAATCAAGCACAGCCAATCCAGGATATTTATTCCAAAATTCTCTTCGAATTATTCATATCTTCTATGTGTCATATGAAACAACCAATATACCATCCTATGATGAAAGTCATCTCCTTCAGTGGTGATTTTGCATAGTGACTTTCTTGCTGTTTATTTTCTTCTCATGCTGCAGGTCTGCTGCATCCCTGTGTGATTCGTCCTCGATGAAAGAACAAGACATGTTGAAGCCAGTTTTGCTTTTGGATGAAGAAAGCTCAGAAGATGAAGTTACCAGCAAGTTTCGTAGCTGGTACAACGTTCCGGATGTAGCAGTAGCAAAGAGGCGCTTGCAGAATAAGAAAAACGCTGAGCGTGATGCCAAAAGACGTAAGAAACAATGTCCTCAGTGGATGTTGGATAGTCAATGGTAGCTCTAGCTAGAAAAGTACATTAGATTCAGATTCTGAACATTCAAATGGACTTGAATGCACTCGGGTTTGTACTGAGTTGCAATTGTCCAAAGTTTTCACTCTGACATCATTGCTTATTGTGGAATAGCATACAATGGTATAAACCATCCACATATAGATTGACACCATATTTGTAATTTCATAACATTTTGGCACATAAGACAAGCATGCTTCATTAAGAAATGAAAACTCTTTGAAAGTTCATTCTGGAATGTTTAGAAATTTGTTGCCTCATCCATTAGGCCACGAAGTCTTGGAAAACCCGCAATCTGCATACGGTCTCCAAGCACAGTTCGTCCTCATTCTGGAAAGTGACAGAAATTTTATAGTCATAAAACAAGTCACAATTCTATCGGATTTAAATGACACATTCACCATTCATACTTCTTTTTCATAACAAGTCTCTGAATAGTGTTTGCCCAAAAATAAAATGGGCACTATTGAGATAAGTGATCATGTGCTGAAGAATATACACATATCACTAGGCAATGCCATGTTCTATTCATAATGAAATGACATGTCAGCCATCCATCAACTACGAAAATATAACTCGTAGTAATTTGTTGTCATTACGGACACTTCTTGATTGACTCTCCATTAGCTTCGATACCAAAGTTAACTTCGGTACCATCACTGATTTCTTTTTTCATCATGACAATCATTTTCCAGAACCATTGTCTAAAATTGGGTACACTATATTGACCCTAAACTGACAAAGTATGTGGGCTGCAACCCAACGACTGCATTTGACATCATCAGGCATTTGCCACATTCAAAAACGTCAGGCATATTGCCAATATGACGTAGAGAGAATCAATGTTCAGATTGACATTGTTACCTCTAAAGCATTCGATGAGTAATCTCAGTCTGATTCTCTTTCAAATCATTTTTCACATAACATAATGATTGAATAACATCCTCCATCACCATCTGATTGGTTTGATACATCTCTTTTTGCGAGGGGGAGGAAAAGTATAGATTCATTCATTTTCATACAGCTGCCACACCTTACATCATTGTGATTTTGCTTGGAAAATTAAAGATCTTATCAAAAGTTCCAGCATCTGTGTATAGCAGCCATAAAATTGATGACACGGTACATCATGCCGATTGAAACATCAAATGAAGTCTTATTTGACTTACTAACACATGAAGTTCATTATGAAGAAATCATAGATGCATATTTCTCCGGCTCTATCATATTATATGAAGGGCACTGACATAGGAGAACGATGGTTTTTCAAATGTGAATAAGCTATATTGTAAGCTTACGACCATCACTTTGACGTCAACAGCCTGGGATGCTGATTGTCGAAATTCAAGAGTTGAAGGATTCATTGAATCAACCTTGATACATGTGTTTTGATTCATAAATTGTTGATCCATGATTTCTCCTCAAATCTTGAGAAGCTGGCACACAAGTTGTTGCCAATGTCTTGAGGAAAGCATCTGAGCAAAGGATTGCTAGTTGTGCCATCAGGCATCGAATTCCATAACAGAAAAGCCGAGTGAGTAAATCCGCCACTCTAGCTATTTGCCCGTCATTCCTTCCAGGTTCACGACAAGAGACAATTCATCAAAGTCATACACAATGCATAAGTCACATGCATGGTTGCACAGTTTGTATCCGAATGCCATTCCATCAAGGTTAAGCATCTTGACAGTAATTCTGGCCAACCAAAAGCCTTCCTGTCTTCGGATATCTTGAGCATTCTCATTTCCAGTTCCATTATGGACTAGGAAGCATCATGACTGTGCCTCGCCAGGACACTAATCCTCAAAGCCGCACACTTGAGGCGAGCCTTATGAGACAGTGACCTTTGGCTTGTGGGGCGTCAACCCCTTATCAAATCCTGAACACTTGTTAACACCTGGATAAATTTATCATGATGCAACTTAAGTGGGATTATAAGTTCCACATAATCATGTTGTCTACGTATGCTGAAGGCATAACTACCGTATATGGTTACAATAGATCGCAGCTTCTATAACATTGTGGCTTCTAAGTCAAAAGCTGATAGCCAATGACTTTTTGCCAAAAATTGCCGACCATATAAAAATCAGGCCGTGGAAACATGTACCCAAGAGGTTTTCGTCCATCGGTCACATATATATATATATATCAGGGCTGCATCCCAAGAACTGCAGGGCTGCATCCCAAAGACTGCGATGCACCTTCGGTGCAATGGGCTGCAACCCGAGAACTGCAGGGTTATATCCCTAACATTTTTACCCTGCATCAAATTGATATGACAGGAGCAGGAATTGATCCTTCCTTGCTAAGGTGTAGTGAGCCTTGTATAAATCATACCCTTACACAGATACGCATATGCGGGTACCAATATCTGTGAAAAACTGCTAAATGCTACCTTTGCCAAAACCGTGGTTTGTCATCGGATTCTTGGCCAGTCATCCGAAGCTACCGGAGATAATGACTGAGGTAGAAGGAGTTGTGATCCTAAGTTGTGCTTGACAAACATGACTAAATAAATTTCACATTAGTACGTGGCGAATTCATTCTCACTCATCGCGATAGATGTTCGTCAAAGCGTGCGTACTGGACAAAAATATTGAGGAGTTGAGCAGACCGGTTAAGGATTATAAGTCCAATTCCGTTAAGCAGGGCCGCTCCGTTTGCATTAAAACAAGCCCCTTTGTTCGTTTATTATCGAAATCGGGCTCCCCATCACCGCCTAGGATCCTCCAAAGTAGCTTAAGGAGGGGAGGAAGAGTTGGGTGCACTATATCAGGCCGAGAATCGTTCGAATATAATTCGTTATAATCGTGGGATCATCGATCGCGCAAAGGCGACGACGGCTAGCGCAAATAATCCGTAACGTAGACTTCGGATGCTTTGAATCGTCTAGCACATACATGATAACGTGTGGATCAATCAGTAATCCAGCGTAGGATTGTATCGCGAAAACGCTCTTCATTGAACCTTGGAACGTCACTCAACGATACGATTTCCGGAAAGGTGGGTTGCATCCTAAGGACTGTATGGCTAAATGCCTAAGGTGAGGGACTAAAGTGGACTCAGTTCCCCCCAATAACCTAAAAACACCATGAGGGACGCCTCAAATCGGTGTAAGAAGACTGGTACCAGCAAGAAGCGACAACAACAAAGACATCAAAGACATATACAAAGGTATGCCCGTTGTGAGGTCACAACTCTCTTAAGAGGGGAGATCTGTCAGGGTTATGACCGATGACATATGTGTCATACATGTCATACGTGTCATACCTGTCATACATGTCATACCATGTCATGTCATGTCATGTCATATATTATTATGACATCATGTCATATATTATTATGACAGTCGACAGTATGGTCGATCATGACTGTACAGGTCGAGTCGCGTCATACATTTATGACAGTCGTCAGTACGGTCGACGATGACTGTACATGTCGCCAGATGATTATGTCATATCATCAGGCATCCCTGTCATCGAGAGTTCGTATGATTGAACTCGAAGATGGCAAAGCAAAGATACATCTTGGAAACAAACCAAGAACCATCTTTAGCTTTCAGCATGCGCAGAACTCGCATGTGCAGCATGAACGAACTAGTCGTTACTACCATGCTGGTCGTTCAACCTACGTCTCGGGTTCACAACCCAATGGCGGTACCATCTAAGATGATGGGTGACGTAGGTATAAAAGTGAGGAAGCGTTGTGCTTCAGCAGATCCTCTTACAGAGACTGCACTCACAAACCCGCTCATCCGTTCACCTGCATTGCTGTCCAACTTTGCAGTGTTTCATTGTATATTGATAATATATTCACGGCGCTTGTATCTACAGCCGTATCAGCAATCCTTTTCGGATGCTTTTCGAATCTTGTGACTGGGTATGTAAGGCGGTCAGACTCTTGTAGAGCATTGTATATTTGCCAATGATAGACATCTTTTCAGTATATTCCTGACTACGAATTTCCCAATGAGAAAATGCCCTTGGGAGATTGCTGCCATTTTAACGATTCTTAATGCAACTTTAACGAATTCTAACGAAAAGCCTGCTTGTTGTGGCGGTGTCCGCGACAGACTTCTATATATTTACATAGAAAATGAAGACCACGAAATTATTGTGGACCCGTGGTAAGTAAAATAATGGCTTGATATAGAATACACACATATATCGTCAAAAACAGTCAACATGGATAAACGGTGATTGGTTTCGTTCAAACCGATCATACACAATTGGTGTGTTATCTCAAATATACTTGATTTTCGATATGCTGATGTTTGGTTCATGCATGCACGTCCATGCTATACCAAAATTAAACCGAAATATATGCTGGGAAATTGTTGTTGAAAATATCCACAACCTTTCTTTGATTGTATATTGCGCAAGTCATAATTGTACGACTCGAGGATACATCTGAATATGTTCCTAAAAGTATCAGGGTATAGTCATCTTCATGTTAGTAGTATAGTACCGACTATAGCGTACCATTTATATAAACAAAATAAGTAACTAATAAATACAAGAAATAATTACGTAATAAATTGAGAATAAATTACGTGATTAAATGTGTATACAATAAAAAATAAATAAAAAATCTACAATAAAAATAAAAATAATAAATGTAAAATAAAAACAAAATATAAAAGATAAAGATTAAAACTTATAAGTAAATGAAAAGTAAATATTGATTAAGTTTTCAATAAGTTATATGTTAATTGTTCTTAAATCATTTGATACCTTGTAATTGAATACCTACGTTCCATTAACTCTAAAATTTCTTTACAATATTCATTGTTCATTTCTTGACTAAACATTGTCATTTGAATATAATTATCTACATTACAAATTGTTATATTACCATCATCACATATTTTGACCGTTAAATAATTGTAACAATCTTCACCAATTCTATTTTTTCTTGCTATATTTAAAGCAGGAATATGAATACAATTTTCGTCCATATTTTCAAAAAATTCTTTTTGCATACATTTAATTCTATTTTTTAAGAGTTTTTCTTCTTTTATTTGTTTCAATTTTGTATCTTCAAATGACAACTTAATTTCTGAATAAAAAGAGCCATCAAAGTTTCTAAGTTCGATTACAAATTTCCATTCATCTTTATAGCTCCTTCTTATATTTACATCAATATAGTTATATATTTCTTCACCATGATATACTTTTCTCATAAAATTCAAAGCCGGAATTCTTTGACATTCGGAACCACCATCCAAATTTACTTCGTCACACAAATACAACTCCATTACATCTGAGCTAAATTGAAATTTCCAATTTTCTGAACGACATATTGGACATTCTACACTTGTTTGACCTTTCATTTCATTCGAACACTCATCACATATTGTACCTTCGTTGCAAACTTGGCAAATAAAGTTGAATGTATCATAAGATTTGTGTTCAAAAGACTCAAGACAAATGCAACAATGTTTGTTGTCAATAGTATTCATCTTGCTTTGTTTACACTACTTAGTTACACTCTTTAAGTGGATTTTATTTTTTCGAGGTTTTTTGTCCCCCTGAAAAACCGAAGAAATTTACACAATTAAATTAAAAGGAAATCTTGCAGGTCCTCGATTGTTATTATTTGTTGGTAAATTTGCAATAGGTCGTGATGTCACTTGTGGTGATTGTATATTTGCAGATTTAATTAACTTTTTCTTTTTGGTATATTTTTTACGAGGTTTCGTGCCTTTTTTGGAATGATATTCTTTGGCACATTTTTTTAATGTTTCGTTCCATTCAGCACGAGTCATAAATGTGTATATATTAATATATATATTTTTATGGTTGATTAGCTCTACTTGCACGTTGTCCTCTTGTATACATTTGTGGACTTGCTTCTTCTTCTATAATTTCCACACCACTAATATCATCATCGTCATCATCAATATCTAAACGTGCAGGGCTAAGGGAATCTTTTTTAGCTGAATTGAATAATGCTTGTCTTACTAAAGGGGTTCTTCGTCCGGAAGGTCCAGATTCACCTTGACTTTGGGGTGTGTCAAACGGAGATGAAGCTTGTTTTAACATAGGATTTGGAATAATTATTCCGGAAGGTCCAGATTCTCCTTGATTTATTGGAGTTGGTGACAAACTTTCTAAATATTTAACATCGTCATCATGTTCTGAATCAGGTGATACATAACTTCTTGGAGTTTCTACATCAGATTCACTTAAATCTGCAAACCTTTGTAAATTGTCCGCTCTTGTATATTTTCCCGGAACAAAAACATTGACATCACTTCTTTTCAAATTTTGAATCAAATCAACTGAATTTATCAAAGGACTTTGAGAAATAGAAGTATAGAATTCAACACTATTTTGAGAAGGAGCGGTCATAGCATAATTGTTAGAAGCTAATTTAGAATATCCTTGAAATATTGATTTATTAGATGCAGCATTTCTAAAGCCTAATTCGTTTAGACAATATTGTTTGACAATATCATCAGTCAATATCTTTCGCATATATTTTATAATATTACATATATATTAATTGTTTCGTCTATTTTGTTGTCTATCCGCAGGATGAGGTGGTCTTAAAATTCTTCCATACCGCCTTAATTGATGACGAGCTTTACATTGAATTTTATTTCCAAGCGGACGACCTAAAGGTGCAGGGTCTTTATATCCACAATAAACATTATTATTCAGCCTTCGTTGAGCATGTGTTTGATTAGCTCTTACCATAACAATATATATAATACAATCGATAAAAATCATCGTAAATCAATTTCCGTTTCATTATCTTTATTATTTTTATTTTGACTTCTTGTCCTTTTAGATATTCGATTAGAAGATGAGACACCTTCTTTCCTAAGAGTTCTTTCTTTTTTATTTTGTTTAGAAACTAATTCAGAAACTGTGGGTTCGTCATTGGCAACAATGTTTCCATTGTAGCTTTGTTTTTTATTAGACGTGCTACCTTTAATTTCCAATAATTCGCGTGGTTTATATCGACGTGCCAAAGTTTCTTTACCGTCTTCGATGATATAACTCAATCCTTTCATAGATTTTACTTTATATATTTTTGTCGACCATCGTTGAGATTCTTTATCAAACGTTTTAGTTTTAATTTTAATCCTAACTTTATCACCCGGTTTTATATCTATTTTTTCAAGAAGCTTAGTCAATTTATTCCTTTTCAATAAAATATTTCTGATGGTCTTTGTTAGGTTCATATTATCAGGAGTTGATTTATCAATATTTGCAGAATTTTGTGTACTATTATAATTTTTGACAACAGAATCCAAATAATCAATCCAGTTTACGGTGTCTTTACTTTCTTCTATCTTTTTGAATTTCAATTTTAATGTTCTATTAAATCTTTCTACCATACCCATAGTAGTATGGTCTTCAGTTTCATTTAAATAATGCTCAATATTGTTGTCCTTTAATAATTTTTTTATAGATTTATTTGTAAATTCTACACCATTGTCCGTAGTCAATACATTCATTTTTGAATCTTTTATCAACTTTTTAAAAGCAGGAATTATTCCTTCAGCAGAATCAATGTTTTTGTTATTTTTATCTTTAACAGTTTTTGATTTTAATGGATATGCATAGGCCTTTCGTGTATTGATATTAATAGCCGTCAATATAACGGAGTAACCTCTATTTTGTTTTTTGAATTCAGGAATAAATGCTAAATCAGATTGAACATAATTCTTGTTAGGGTCTTTGCCGTAAATAGGAAATAACTCTTTTCTATTGATTTTCTTTTTTTTGAGAAAAGGTTTGATTGACTTCAGTTTTTTCTATGGCTTCCTTGACTTGTTTTTGTGTGACTTTATAGCCAAGAGATTTTAATTTGGCCGTGAATGGTGATACAGCACTTAATCCAAATTCGGGGTCTAAATAAAAGTCTTGTATTTGTTTTTCAGTGATTGACTTACTCATTATTATAATGGAATATCTTTATGTCCCCAGGGTAGGATATTAAATGTTTCCCACTGAATATATCCTTTATCATAATTTAATGAAAATGATTTCGTTTCGCTTCTTGTTTCTATACCAAGAGCTGCATAATGTTTGTTTTCATCAATTTTTCTTGGTTTTCTAAGAACGTCGTATTTTAATTCCACAATTTTTCCGTGATTGTATAAAATGATATTTTTGATTTCTTCATGATTGATACTTTGAGAGTTTTCATAATTTAATGGAAATCCTTTTACCTTAGTCATTGTCGGTTTATTATCAAATTTTAATGAATATGATTTAGGTGCCGTTGCTACAAATTCGATGCATGTTTTATATTTCTTTTTCTTATCATTGTATAGCTCGTCCGTTAATTCTCCTAAGTAATCACCAAGTTGTTCTTTGTATACTTGTCCATTTGTTTCATTTTCGATGTATATCACCGAGTCAATATCATGAGATAGAACTTTACCAAATCCTACATCGTCCATAATGTTGAATACGTGTTTATTTGGTGCATCTTCAATGTATACCACTGAGTCGGTATCGTGATATAAAACTTTGTCGAATCCTACATCGTCCATTAAATTGTACAATTTTATTCTGGCGTGTGCCGTTGTAAATACTCCAATAATTTCGTTGACGGTACAGTTTGTTTCAGAATATTCACTTAATAAATTAAAACCAACTTGGTATTTAACATCACCATTTTTGTTTTTTATTGGCTGAATGAGAACATTGTCATTTCTTGAATCTGATAGAATATCATACACCTCAGCACTATTCATAAATTTGTTTTGTCTTTTATCTGATTTTAAACAATATCTTCCCCACAGATTGTTTAGAAATAATTTTGCAATGGTTCTCAATCCTTCATTTTTATTTATTTTATCTTTTTCTAATAATATACCTTCCTTTTCAAAATATTTTTTAATATACACATCCTTGTCTTTTTCGCTTTGTACCCACTCAGGATAATCGTTTGCCTCTTGTTTTATTTTTAAAAAAGTATTAATAAAACTTTCAAAAATAGTATAAGATGTATTTTCCCAGTGGACAATCTGATGTATTTTTTCAATTGTATATCCTTTTTTCAAAGCTAATTTTACTTCTTCGGTGCACCACGTTCCAGTCATTTTTGTCAAAGGAAATGTCAATTTCTCCATTTTAGACTGTCCCAAGGTCCTCAATGGTAATACTGCCATTTCCAAATCATTTGGTGGAATTATGGTGCATTTTATAACTCCAAAGAATTGTTCAATATCAGTGACTCCTTTCAAATCAATTTCTTGATATATTTTTGTAGGATGACCTAATGGAAATTTACAATATTTCAAGACATAAGGATACAAGCTTGTGAAATCTACATACCTAATGGTTTCTCCTTTTTTACATTTATAATACAATCTTTTAGGGTCTGTTCTCCCACCAAATAATGCATCTCTGAACACTATAGGTGTGTTATAACTATTTACGAAATCGATAACATTTTGGTCATTTTTTTGTAATTCTTTAAAATCACTTTCCCACATAATTTCTATGTTGTATCCAAGACTTTGAATTTTTTCCAATCTTTTTTTAGTCTCTTCATACAGTTGATAAAATGTTTTATTTGTTGCATAATTCTTTCTAAACATATTCTTACCATTTGTTTTTGGATTTCCATGCCAATAATCTCCAAGAAATTCATATATAGTATTTGTTTCAGGGTCATAACCATCGACATATTTGTGCCTTTCATTGTTTTTAAAATGGAAATGAGGAATTTTATATTCTTTGATTAAATTATCAATTTTATTTGTATGTTTTACATATTCCAACCAAATGTCACCTACTCTCGATTGTTGTTTCCCTCTAATGACACTATTTAGAATAGCTATGGAATTTTCGGGCATATGTAAATATCTATGGATTGTTTGTGTTAAAGAAGCAATAGTTAAATAGGCTGTTGGGTCAATTTCTTTATTTGTTAAATCCAAAATTAATTCTCTATATTTCATCCATCCTAATCGTAATATTCTTACATCACTTTGACAATAATCTAATATTTCTTTTTGCATATTAAATATATATTTATCGGTTGTCATTTGTTCATGCCACTCCAAAAATTCATTTCGGCTATCCTCTTTCATTTGATTATAACCATAAAATGATATATCGGGAATTTCGCCTACATAATTTTGATTTTCATGAGTATTGAATTTGTGTGGAAAATAGCCCTTCTTTTCGCCTTTCAAATCAAATATTTCTGAGAATTTACTTAATGGATTTGTTAAATGTAGGTAGCTGTCCATTAATGTCACGTTTTGATATTTTAGATACATTATTTTACCACCATTTTGTACCGTTTCGGGAATTTCATCCATTGTTGTCATTATGTATTCTATGATAAGTACATAATCATACTTACTACCATTATGTGCTATAAAAGTAAACCCTTTATGTTTGTTTGAAAATAAAAATTTACAAGCTTCTCCAATATTGTTGTGAATAAATTCCTCTCCATTAGAATATTGTGTCACACTCAGATTCACTTCGTGCTTTGTTTCATTGTATGCTTCAAAATCAAAAAATCCTATTTTACTTTCATCAACAACATCTTTTGGTTTCTTTGGTGTAATGTAACATTGATGCTCTCTCATGTCACAATATAGTTTACAATTTGGACAAAATTCATGTCCACAAATGTGTTCTTGTTCTTTTCTTATATCGTAAACCTTTTTACACTCACCTTTGCACCTATGGAAATGTTGACAAGCTGTCCCTTTTTTGTGTAAATCATAACATTTCTGATTTGGAAATTTTATATTACAATCTTCACAGTGTATGGCTTTCTTCCAATCAATAAATGGTCTTATTCCTTTTTTAAAAAAATCACACAATTTACTTTTACATTTAAAACATCTTGGCCGGTCAGCTATTCCATAAAATGCTTCAATTTTCGTTATTGGTTCGTAGTGTCCAATACTTGAATTTAAATGGTAATATACAAAATTCCATTCAGGTCTGTCGGGTAAACCTTCCTTGGATGGTGGGTACATAATTGTACAACCTAAATCAGTCATTCCATGAATTGTAATATTTCTATTGAATTTTTCTTCAAAGACATGAATGTCATCAAATCCTATACCGTCCTGAAAATCAAATCCTAATTCTTGCATCAAATTTATACCTTCTTTTGTTAAACGATTTTTCTTATTATTGCAAATATTGTTATAAATATTGTATGTTATTTCTTCATTGTCTTTTTTATCTTTGTAATTCATAATAATGCAAGATTTAGCAAAACATTGTTCATCCTTAATTGTAATGCAACTTTTCTTTTGTTTCAATTCTTCCACAGATTTTGGCACAGACAATGGTTGGCCTTTTCCATTTATTTTTTTAAAATTTAAAAGTGAAATCGTAATAAAATTCACAGCCCCTCTATCATCTCCAGACTGAATCATTCCTTCTAATTTTTTATAAAATTCCATTTCATTTTTTGCACTCAAAAATTCTGAAGAACCATCTTGGAAATTTACACCAAATTGAAAGTGTTTTACATCTTCCGAAGCTTGGTCTATTTTTTTATTAATTAAATTCATCCAATATTTCAAAGGTTTACTAATAAATCTATTAAATTTGATTTTCATGCTTACTCCGGAATTTACAATTTCCACCTTTATCAACAAAATCTTTTGTAACATCTTTATCCGTAAATTGTTCTTCATATTCTTGTCGAGTAAACAAATCAAGGTCTTGTATTTTTTCATTTTTTGTTTCAAAATCTTTAATTTCAGATTGTATTTTTTGTGTTTTATTTTCTTTGGTAAATTCCTTATTTACTTTTTTATTTTCAATTTGATTTAATTTAATCCATTGTTCCTTTGTCAATTGTCTTGAACTTGATGCCCCTAAAATTCCAACCCTATGGTTTTTAACTTTTTTAAGATTGGTTCTCTTTGATTTAGTCAATGGAGCTTTGCCTTTATCATCTTTATCATTTTTACCATCTTTGTCATTTGACTTTTTAGGTGGCATTATTATTATACAATATATTTCTTATTACGGAATAGTAACGAATTCTTTAGGTGGATTTTGTTACATTTAACCTTTCCAAAAATTTGTTTTGAATTTCCATGTATTTTTCAAAGTCTTCAGGATTTTCTTTAATTTTATTGGAGAATATTTCAACAATTTTTACTTTATCAATACCATGCTTTTCCATCGTAGAAATACCGACATTTTTATTTATTAAAATTCGGTCTAAGGTTAGATTCTTTTGTAACAATGGTTTGTTGGCTTGATAGTATTTTCCTTTATCCCTTCTATTCATGTCTAAGGGTTTTTTATAGTATACTTTACCATTCTTGGAAGTAACCTTCGTATACTTAGGAGAATGTGTATTAATTTCACTCATTGTTATAATATAGAACTTATAATCTTTAAGCGGATTCTAACACATTTTTATCAATACTCAGTTCTTTTGAATTCATTATATCTCTTTCACATTTGATACAAAGACAATCTAATTGTTTACACCTTGACCGTCTCATATTATATCCTATAGCGTGAATTAAAGCTACAATGATTGTACCAAATTGAAAAACATCACAAGTATTAATTTCAAACATTGTATATATATCTTTAACATATATATTTTATCTAATATACATCAATAGAAAACATTAGTAATGATTAGAAACTTATTTTCTTGTGTATTCTAATATGGGTTTTAAAAAGGGTGAAAAAATCACTGATGAGACAACCTTAGAACGATTAAAAGTTGCTAGACTGAAAGCTATGGAAACAAGAAAAAGAAATTCTGAAGCGAAAAAGGATATCAAACTTGCAAAGGAAATAGAAAATAAGAAAGAATTAGAGGCTGCACAAAATAAAATTAAATCATCGATAAAAGAACCTGAAAATACTGAAAAAATAGAAAATAAATCAGAATCGAAAATCATTGACCAGAAATATGTTAGAAAATCAAAAAAGAAGCCTATAATTGTTGTGGAATCTGATACCGAAAGTAGTTCTAGTGACGATGAACATCAACCTCAAGTAATTATTAAAAAAACAAAAAAGAAAGACAAAGTTTTAAAAACCGAAGAAAAGCCAAACGCGGTCCCTCCGACTTATCATGACGTTTTGAATTTAGACCCTCATTTTCATAAAACATTCAAATCATTATTTCCAGAATTTTAAAAGAATATTTGTATCATTTATCTTTCCAATAGTCTTTCCCATAAGAAACAAATATCTCTTGATTCTTTTTTACATTTGATGTTAATCGAACATTTCCTACGGAATTTATTTTAGCATAATTTTTGCATTTGATTCTTTTGGCACTTTGAGGGGTACAATCATTGAACTTACCGGCAACTGAATTTGTTTTCGATGCATCATAAAACAGATTATTATTCTTTTTCCAAATATGTGTTCTTCGATTCAATGGAGGTAATTCATTCATTGTCCATCGTTGCGTGCCGACGGTGTATCGACCAACTAACTTATCTTTTTTCAAGTCTTCTTTGGCATATACTCCAAGACCTGAATTTGGAATACTACTTTCCTTTATATCTACTACTCTATGAACATAACAATAAGGACTATATTTACAAGTCATGTTTCTACATTGATTTCCACTACTTTTTGAAATAGCTATACACCGTTCACAAGATGTTTTCTTCATAAGTTATGATTTATTTTTTCAGGAATTATGAATTCATCAAATCGTTTTCGAAACATCGATGGATGATTGTCTTTCTTATGTAAATCGATTAATAGAAATGAATGTGGTTCATTGATAGCATGTGCATATACTTCATAGAAAGTCTTTTCATCGATTTCTCCGGAACATGATTCAAATATTTCTTGTAATTCTTTCTTGTCTTTCATTTTAAATACTCCTAAAGAAGTTGCATTATTCTTCACCGCTCTTGGACAGCCTCCAAACTGAGATTTGAAATTCTGAATGCAAATAAAGCATGATACGCCTAACGCCCCACCGGTTTCAAAATCAGCTATATGTCGATGTCTTGTGATAAAATTCAGAAATTTAGGAGTTCGAAACAAATTCGTTGATTGACAATCATCGACAAAAACAGCCAATATAGGTCGTTCACCATTATATTTATGGACGGGTTTTTCGAAACCGTCTGATGTCAAAAATTCTAACAATAATTCTGGGTCGATATCATCGATAAAGATATTTCTATTATTTAATTTTTCCATCAACAAATTCCATTTTTTCAAGTCTTCATGATATTTCAAATATGTATCTCTTTCTTCTTCGGCTTTTTGAATAATATCATTGATAACATTTGCACCATCGTCGGGTTCGTACACATCTTCGGAGTCGATATCTAATGATTTCATTAATTTTTTGTTTGAATTAAATGTAGGACTTATTACAAATATTCGATGTAATGACCCTTCTTTTTTCAACATTTTAAGATAGTTAGTCACCGCAACTGATTTCCCGCTTCCTCTTTTGCCTATGAAAATTGAATTTTGATGAGCTTTTAACATGTTCGGTCCGGTTTTGATATTGAAAGCACTTCCATTTGGCACATCAATGTTCATATCTTTCACTTTTACAATCTTCATTAAAGATATATGTATAGTTTGTTTATTATTTTTTAAAAAGAAACTAATTCAAATCTTTGATTAAATCTATTATTAACAACTGTGGAATAACATATGCATTACTTATTCCTATATTGTCTTTGGAATTTGATGATTGTGTGCGTTGAGCGGTATACATGTGTTTGCCATATTGTTGTTTGATATCACATGGAGTATATTTGTTACATACTTCTAGATTTAGATGTTCTTTGTTTGTCCATATGTTTGTCATTTTTCTATATTGAAATCCATATTTACAATAACAACATGTGTGTTTGTATATTTCTAAAGGTTTCATAAATTCTCTATGTTGCAACAATCCACCGTCAGCCGGGTTTTCAATATACCAATATGTCGGTTGAAAAAATCAATAATTTCAAGTGTGCGTTTCACAATAGTGTCCGCTAACACCAAATCTCTTGGTTTGCGTCGGTGTGCTTTGGAATACTCCGTGCACGGTGGACTTGCCCATATTATATCAAATGTTTTTGGGACATATCTGTTTTTATAGTTCCATTGAAGAATATCACATTGTATTGTTGGATTATATTTTTCAAGAATGTCTAATGTTATAATCTCACAACTTGGGTAGATTCTAATTAATGCTTTTGAAAATGATTTTGTACCGCAAAAAAGTTCTAATATTTTCATATATGTTTATTTTAATCATTTTTTATTTTTTAGAAACTAATACTATGTTGAATTTGCACAACAATGATTGTTTTAACATTTTGCCAAATATTCCAAGAAATTCAATAGACCTTTTCATTTGTGATTTACCATACAATCAAACAAATTGTTCTTGGGATAAGATTCCTTTCGATTTAGATAAATTGTGGATTGAATTGAAGAGAATAGGTAAAAGACATTCAGCCTATATCTTTACTACTACCACTAAATTTGGACATACCATTATTGAAAGTAATAAGAAGATGTTTCGATATGATATCGTATATGAGAAAACAATGTCATTAGGCTTTTATCATGCAAATCAAATGCCTTTGAGAAGTCATGAAATGATATATGTCTTTTACAAACATTTACCAACATATAATCCAATAATGATTGAAGGTCACAAACCTTATATAAGACAAGGTCAAGGTCCTCGGACTGAATTATACACTCATTACACCGATAGAACACCAACCATTTGTAAAGATGGAAAAAGGTATCCAAGAAGTGTAATCAAATTTTCGAATGGAAACTACAAAAGTAAACATCCTTGTAGTAAACCGTACGATTTGTTCGAATGGATAATCAAATCTTACTCGAATCCTTACGATAATGTATTAGATTGTTGTATGGGTGTTGGAAATTCAGGTTTGGCATGTAAAAATCTCAAAAGAAACTATATAGGTATTGAAATTGATAAGAAGTACTTCGAAATAGCTAAAGAAAACATCGAAAATTCAGAATAGATTCCTAAATTTGACTTCAGAATCGAATTCCTTGCGAAATTTTTGTTTATAGTATGTTTGCGAACATAAAAAGCTCATTTTTTCTAAGTGCGTTTTGAGTTACTTTTTCGCGCGAAATGTGTAACTTAAATTTTGGTAATTCTGTTTTGATTTTTACAAATCTGACTTCAGAAATGGATTCCTTGCGAAATTCTACGTATATAAAGTATTTTTTTGAATTTAATTTAATAATTTATTATTTGTTTACGGCTTATTTACGGCTTGATTACGGCTTACGGCTTGCTTACGACTTAAAATTTATTTTAAATCTGAATTTTACTTTTGAATTTACGATTCAATTTTGATTTTCCTTTTTCTGCACAGGAAGAGACAGTGGATTTCCGATTTAAGCCGTAAGCAAGCCGTAAGCCGTAATCAAGCCGTAAGCAACCCGCAAGCAACCCACACACTTTCAAGCTCGTTTTCAAACAGGTATGATTCCCTCAATAATATTGCTTGGCATTTTTTACATGCTCCCACATTCTACCGCCGAAAAAACACCTGAAAAGCCACGTGTGTCCGGAGTCTTTCGCTTGGGAAAAGACGGATCTATTCTTTACAGCGTTCACACAACCGCCGATGCCCCGCCAGAACCTTTACGTGAGAGAGGCCGCGGCACGCGTTGCTGCGGAATTAACCAGAGTAAACTAAAAAAGTATGGCTGGAAAAACCTTGACAGTATTCAATGCGAACTTGAAACATTTTCTTTGGCCTGCCGGCATCATTGGCAACAGTTTGAAGAGGCGTTTGAGGAACGGTACTCTGAAGTAATGGGACCCGTTATTCACGAATACATACGCGTGTCTGACGAGTCCGCAGACCAAATTGCTTCTATGTTTGCACACCGGGTTGCTTTACAGCTGGCTGAGAAAGACCGAAGCAGCGATGCAAACGCTGCAAAATTCTTTGCTTTTGAACTCGAGAAAATGGCTGAAACTTTAAAGCAATCGGAAACTTCACGTATAGCTGAAAGTCCGTCGGTAGAAACTGTTAAACGTATTTTGAGGGATGTTCCCTTACAGTCGCCTGCCGTAACATATTTTGGGGATGAGCCCCCACGTCGCAAACCTATGAAAAGGTTGTCAAAGTATGAGCGTAGTATTCCAGTTGAAGATATTACCAGCACGCTATCAGAATTGGATATTGAACCACCTTGTGAACTGAAACGTTCTGACTCTACCGAAACTACAAAGTCGGAAGCGATCAGGGACTCAGTTGAGATTTTTACCCAATTGGAAAGCGAGTTTCAAGACCTTCACTCAAAATATGATAAACTGTTACAGCAGTTCAAACAAGTTACGTGTACCAACGATATGCTTAACTCACAACTTTCTGACGTAAAATGCGAACTCACTGAAGTCACTGCAGAACGGGATGCTTTAGGAGTAGCCAACGAAAAGTTAATGTTTGAGATCGCTGAAAAAGAGACCGAAAACACCACTCTTTTTGAGGACCTCACGCGATGGAAGAAAAACGCCCGTTTTGTCACTGAAGAGCATCGGATCTTGCTTGCAAAAGTTAATCCCTGCGATTTGGGCAGTGATTGCGAGGGATTCAGTGATTGCGAGGAAGTGGTGGAGGAACTTGTTTGAGTCCGATGCGGTGGTGTGGTGTGGTGTTGCAGTCATATTTGCAAAATGGCTGACAACGTCCCCGCTGCTGCTGCACCTCCTCCCACTGAAGGTGATATTTTGCTTTCACCTCGGGGTACTCCAATTAAAAGAGACCCTTTTGGTAAACCCTTTGAACAAAGATATCTAAATAAGGTTACCGATGTGTGGGCCATGAGAGGGCTGTTTCGAGGAAAGCCTGTTTCAGGCGTTTATTTTTTGTATTCTATTGCAAGTTCGAAAGGTTTTATGAAAAAGCACCATTGGGGCAACGCACACAAGTATGGGGTTGGGGATTTTGAACTGGCTACAACGTTTGCTAACAGCAACCCCAACCCTGAATCCGACGCAGGGTGGTTGGCCCATTGGCTCCATACTCAGGGAATTTTCGCCAAGATATTTCTTTTCGGAGTCTTTGCAATGATATATTTTGGAATAATCATAACTCTCACTCAGCAGGCACACATATTCTTGCAATGCTCAACGACTTTCAACTCGGTGAACCCGTTTTGTGTTGGAACCACCAAAGTGCTTTGGTTCGTAACCAATTATTCAGCCGAGCTTGTTGCAATTTTCTTCACGCAAGTCATTTTCGGCCTCACCTTGGCCTTTGTCTTTTTTGCAAATATGCTCAACGGACAAAATAGGTTCCAACGTAGGCCATAACTTATTGACTGTTTTAGTTTTGAACTTACCAGCCTTGAAATAATTGGGCTGTGCAATATATAATAAGTGTTTTCTTATATTTGTATTCTATTGTGTGACTTGTTTTCTTGCAAATAATATTACAATATACTTAATAATGATTATTGTGTTTACAGGCTCACAAATAACTATCGACTTGAGGCACATGGAACCGACAAGACAGCAACCGGTTTGCACTAGGTGCATTGAGTGCAATAGGATTTGTTGCATTAATTGTTTAGCCTTTGAAGAAGGGAGGCAAGCATTAACCCCTGAATTTGTAAAGCATCAAAAGAACTTTCCTTTCACATGCATTAGTTGTAGAAAAGGAATAAATGACTTGTACACCACTCCTACAAAAGTTGAAATAGAATTTGCCGACTAAAACTTTACCACAACAACTTATCAGCGAAATAACTATTTGTCCCTATCTTATTTCGGTATTTATTGTGTCTTAACTTAAATAATTTCCTCCTTTGGTTAGCATATTTAATACCTTTTAACTTAATATAAGATGGATAATCCATCATACCGCACGCACCGACAGTCGCTAATTTTCTATCAGTATTCTTATCAAACACATCAATCTTCTTATCTTTATTTGTTGATATCTTGACATATACATTTAATTTGTTTGCTTTATCTTTAGTGTATTGAGATATTGAATACTTACAAGTCATTTATATAGTCTATGTTATTATATTAGTATGCAAGGGTCTTTGTGCTCACCATTGAATAATTTTTGCAATAACAAAGTGCTGAATTCATCAAGTAAGATATTCAGTTTTCCTAATAACATGGATACTCCTAATTCAGTTTCAGATTTGAATAAAAGATATGAGTCAAATGAAAGTGAAAAGAAACGATATAGAGTTCAAATGAATAGCTTGTTCAAACAATTAGGTGACTTACAACCGTCACAAATTCAACAATCATTTTCAAATAGTCTTAGGGAAAAAGCATATCATGTCGGAATATCTTCTTATCTCGGTTCAAGAAATTATCAATCTGATTTGTTATTTCCGGGCGGTTATGAGCATAACACCTATGTAACCGCTCAAAGACAATTGAATAAAGATATTCTCAACAATCGATTCAATATCGACCCGGAACTTTCAAATTATGACGCCGTAGTACTCAATAATGGAAATAATCAAATACATATTGCATATCACGGTGCGTCGTCAAATCCATCCTACCTAAATGAAGATAAAGCGGACATATTTTCGGTGATTAACGGTAAACATGAAACACGAGATTCATTTTTAAGAGCTGAAAAGGTATATTTAGACACATTGAAAAAGTATCCTAATCATGACATTGAATTGTTAGGGACATCTTTGGGCGGTGCGAAATCCATTCATGTCGGTGAGAAATTCAATATTAAATCGACGACGTTCAATCCATTTCTCTCACATGTATTCACCCCAAAGGTCAATGGTAATTCACCACAAAATATTCATCGAGTTGTAACTGACTGGGCAACTGCGGGAGCTTTGAAAATACCATCAAATTCAAATAGAAAGTTGTTTCATTACTTCGAAAACAAGAACCCTTATGATTTATTCAAAGCACCGTATCAATATATCACTTCGCCGCATAATCTCAAACAATTCTTTCAAATGCCAAAGAATAGCAAAGTTAATAAGGTCAATTTATTGAAATCTACATTTAATACTATAGGGACCGGACTCGATGTGTTGATGTTCGGAAATGCTTTGAATAACGCAAGAAATCTTTCATAAAAAAATGTTGGAAGTGATGAATTTAACAATCGAATTTCAGAAGATTTGAATCCATTAGGACTTTTAGGAGTGAATTTCGATATCGACAAAAATTACTTGCATGACGACGCACCCTTAGAAGCAAGATTATTGGCTGATTATATATCAAACAAAGGTCCTCAAAGAATGACATCATTTGATAGAAGTATAGATAAATCACAATCAAATAAGTATACATCCATCAATGAAAATATGATTAAAGATGAAAATAATAATCTTTTGGTAAATTATGGAACGTGAACACTTAATCAAAAATGCTCAGATTTTGTACCCTGATTTATCCACATTTCATATTGAATTGATTGTTGATGATTATATCAAAAGACCAAAACTATATGACGATATGTATAATGGAAACATTGAATTACCTTTACCATTGAATAGAGATTCAAAGGAAGATATTGAAATGAATAAAAACTATATTGATATTATAAATAGAGATAGTCATGAGTGTAATATCTGAACGTACACTTTATTTATCAAGTGAAGACCTTTCATCGTTTGGTGATTCCAGAATTATCAATATCAATATACCAACACAATTAACAAACTATAAAAATACAAACAAATTGAAAATAATTGTAAACAGTTTTTCGGCTGCAAAGACTTGGTATACCATTAATGAATATAATGGAATTTTCTATATTGCTAAAATAAATTCTGATAATTTGTATGAATGTAGAATACCTGATGGAAATTATACAGATTTAAATGATTTAAAATCGATTTTAGAAACAATTATCTTAGATGTTCTTGTCGCCAACTTTGGGTTTGCAAGGCCTGCTGATAGCGTTGATGTTACTTACAATGCAATTTCAGGACGTTTTACGATTACACTTAGCAAACCTGCTCCCGATATTAAATTTGTTGCATTTTCAATAACCGGTGATTTTCAAGCAGTGCCAGGGAGTAATTTAGGTAATGCATTAAATAATATTTTTAATTCTCCCGGTAAATACAATGATGTAGACCAAGTCTTAGGCGGACAAACAAATAAATCAGTTGCCGGTTTAGCAGATTTTTCACAGATTAAAGATTTGTTTGACATCGAAACCGTAAATGAAGTATTTATTTCCAAATTTCCCGGTAATTTGCAAACAAATGACGCTATTTATCTTAGAATTTCATCGTTGCCAACAAACAATTTAGAAAGCACTAACCTTTCCAATAATTCAAAAGAGAATGTTATTATTTCCGGTGATATTTTAGGGAAAATTTTGCTACCTTCAGATTTAACTAAACAATTTATTACTTATTTAGATTACGATGAAAATTTTGCAATAGACATTCAAGCATCACAATTTACATTTCTTCGTATCACACTTACGGACAAAAAAGCAAGATTACTTCCTACCGCCGTTTCCCAAAATGGAATTGAACAGTCCATAAATTATGCATTATCTTTGAAATTAAAAGAATATGTGAATTAAAATTATATTATATATATTATAGAAAAAATGTCTTTACCGTATAGTCTTGCATTTGGACTTCAAAAACTAAGTGGATATAGTACTCAATATTTTCGTCTTGAAACGACAAACTTGACCGAAGTAAATCCTTACGGTGTTATAACTTTGAATCTTCCAGTTAATGTTTTGTGTAATCTGAAAAGTTTAAGTATGCATTGTAAAGGTCGTGCTAACAATCCTGCCATAGCTTGTACGGACGCCGCAACCCAACCTGATTTAGTTATCACAACTTTGCCAAATGGAATCGAAAAATTGATTTCTCGTGTAGAAATTTACAGCGGTGGAATAGCTATTTCGAGTGGCATGAGTCAATATTCAACGGTATCAGCGGTTTTGGACAATCTTAAAACAACGTTGAATAAAGAAGTATCTTATCAAAGAGTTTTGAAAAATCAAGAAATAAATGTTAATACCGATAGTTATTATCAAGAAGAAAGACCATATATTTTGAATAATTTCCTACAATTTATAGGGGAATCTTCACCTGACTACCTGGATACTGCGTTACTACCAAGTATTCAAATTCGTTTCTTCATGCATGGACCGGAGGTGTTGGGTGCATATCAAAAATCATTAGGGGCCGGTGTTGCATTTAACGGAACCGCGGCTGCCGAACTTGCTGCAAAAGCGACATGGAAATTGACTGATTTGCATTTTACAATTGAAACAATTACATTTTCAAATGGTGTTTACGATAGTGCTGTCGAAAGAAAACTAAAAGAAGATTCTTATATTGAGATGCCTTTCACTAATTATTTTACCTTTCAAGATACTCAAACGGAAATGACTAAATCGAATCGATTCTCTTTGTCGGCACAATCTTTGGATATGTTATACGCTGTTCAAAGGCCTTCAAATTACAGTTCTGTTAATGAAGGTTTGCATAAAATTGATAATAAAATAGGTGCTACTTTCGTTCCAAGTTATTTTAGATTTTATTCTGGAGACATTCAATCTTGGCAATATAATGTCAACTCAATTTATTATCCAAATTATCGTGCCACCGCTCTCGATGCTTTTAACTTGGTCACTATTGGTAAAGCTGATAATTATTCCGACGATTCAGGTTGTAAAGTTAATTCTTTAGAAAATTGGTACAATTCTTATTGGACTGCTATGCTTCGATTAAATATGCCTATGCCAGGTATGGGACCTCGTAATTGTAGTGGAATAGATACCCGGGGTTTGAATTCTTCATTCTTTCTTCAAACTCAAAAATCATCGACCGCAGACCCACTTCAAACACCTTTGACGAATAACGAAACATTTATTATTGCACAATGTACAAGTATCATTCGTATTGGTATGGGAAGAATGATTGAAGTGGTTGTATAAAAACTAATTTAATTGTAATTATATATAATTATGGCTGAACAAGCGGGACAAATTTTTGCTTCAAACTTAGGAAATAAACCATTAGGAAAAGTCGATGTTAAATTACCAAATATGATGTTAACTTCAGGCTTTCGAAGTTCTTCGATGATGATTGTTCCATGTAAAACAATACAAGATTTGCGACCACCGGCAAGAGTTTCTAATGTGGACCCTATGTCAGGTTTCAAATCGTATACATTAGGACACGGTGATAAAATTACAAAACAAAATGCTATGTTTTCATTTCCCAATATTCATCCATTAAACAATAAACTGGCACCTTTGGCTCCGACATTCTTTGTGAAATAAAATTAAATTATAGGATATAGTATATAATGTCTTCATTCGGAAATGATTTTGTTTTAGATAAGAATATCAAAGTTAATGACGGTGTGTTTATTGGTGCTAAAGATAAAACAACAAGAACAACCTTTCAAATAATTGGAGCTGATATAAATATGAATATTGATGGAAGTCAAAGTGGTAACCCGGGTGTTACAAGTTTGAATATGGCTGCAAAAGAAAATAAAATGAAAGTTAGATTTGGAGGTTTGCCTATTGTAGAAACAAATAATGTTCCTCCGGTTGAAGAAATTACACAAGTAAATGGATTATATGTATTCAAAGCGAATCTAGCTGATAAATTTGGAACTGTATATATGAAACTTGCTGAACCGTAAATTTAAAACTTGTGTTATGATATATAATGTCTTCATTTGGAAATAATGTAGTTGCAAGTACATTTAATGGTAAACAAACTCCATCTACAAATGTTCCTGACCCTTTAACAATTAATCAAATAAATGTAAATCAAATAGGTGATAATTCAAACCCTTGTCAAACAATTCATATGGCTTCAGATTTTTTATATCAAAATGATATTGATTTTATTGATAATTCTGATGTAAATAATCAAAGAGAATTCATGAAATTACAAACTGATGGTGATTTAAATTTGGTTAATAATATCAATTTTTATGATTTCATTTTGAACAATCCTGCAAGTAAATCAAAATTCTCTATAGGTTTGGATGAACTTGATAGTTCTTTTGAAATTAAATCTTTAGACCCTGTTCCTCAAACAAGATTAAAAATAGGAGACAATGGTATCAATGAATGGTCCTTTATGCAAACCACATTGAATGTAGAACCACTTGGAGCAGGTGTACTTTTAAATGATGGACCTTTAATTTTAAACACCGGTGATATCACTTTGAATTCTGGAAAATTTATTGGTGACGGTTCTTTGCTTCAAAACTTGCCTTCCGGGGCTAACCAAAATTTACAATCTGTTACCGACCAAGGAAGTACAACTACAACGAATGATATTTCTTTTACCGGAACTGGAAAATTTACGATAAATCAAGATGAAATTGATGGTGCTTTAATTAGGATTAGAGGCGGTACTCAAGATGCTAAAATTCGTATTGGTGAAACAACAAGTGATGACGGATATATAAATGCACAACGTGCAATATTAATAGGCAGAAATGCTGGTTCATTCGGTTGTGGAATTGATGTTTTGGCTTTAGGTTCAGGTAGTGGATATGACCAAGCTGGGAATTATTCGGTAAATTTAGGAGATGATTCCGGACAAAGTAACGCCGGTGTGGAATCTGTTTCTGTAGGAAGATTTGCAGGCGAAGTTTTTAGTGGTCTAAATTCAGTGTCATTAGGTTCATATGCTAATAAGAATACCGGAGGAACTTCGTCTGTCAACAATACTATTTGTATAAATGCAACCGGTGTTGAATTAAATTCTGTAAATCCAAGTTCATTTACGGTAAAACCTATAAGACCAAGTCCTGATGTGACATTAGAAAATTTACAATTGTATTATGATTCAGTTTCCGGTGAAATAAAATCTGGTGCAATAAATTCTGGAAGTATTGGTTCATTAAGTCAAGTTTTGGCTGTCGGTAATTCTGGAAATAACATTAATTTAACCGGTGATTTGGATTGTAGTGCTATACGACTTGTAAGTAGCATAGACTGGGCATATACAACGCCAACATCATCATTGACGACCGTAGGAATTCCTTTGACAGGTTTGACAAATGCATATACGGCAACATTACCCACAAGTCCGGTTCCTCATACAGGTGATGTATTTACTTTTAAAAATAATACCGGAGCTACAATAAATGCTGGAGATATTGTTCAATTTTCTGATGATTTTTCAGATGTAAATGGTATAAAAATATATGCAGCTTCGGCAAGTCAATCTAATCAAAATTGTATGCCTATTGGAGTTTGTGTTCAAAATGCAACAACCGGAAATTCTTGTTTCGTTTGTACAAAAGGTTTCACAACTTGCAAAGCTATTGATGGAAGTTATGTTAAAGGTCAAATGTTAGGTTGTGCTCCGGGAGGTTCAGTTAATGCTTCACAAATTACTACAAATAATGTTGGAATTATCGGTGTGTGTATGGAAAGTAAAGTTATAACAACTCCGGGTTCAGGATTATTGGTTTGGATTAAACCTGATTTTAAATTGTGATTTATATATATATATATCAGATGTCTTCTTTTGGAAATGATATTGTTTGTAAAAATATACAATGTAATACGGTAAATGGAAATGCTCCAACTGGGGGGTCTACTAAGTGGCAAAACCTACCCGGTGGTAATGATATAGAAAGGACCGTTGGTGACGTATACGTAAACAATCTATACGGCAGAGACGTTTTGAATACTTCAATTATAAATTTTCGATATTTGAAAAATATTTAAAATAATGGAAAGGCACAAATTGAATTGAAGGATGGAACTGATAATAGTGTTATAATCGTTACAGGCAGTGAACTGCAAGTAAATACAACTTTCGGTTTGATAGTAAACGGTGATGCAAAAATCAATGGAAAAACAGAATTGGTCGCACCAGATAATACCACAAATCTTGATTTATTTGGAAATAAAACATCAGGTAATAGTTTCATAAGTTTAAATACCTCAGGTGTAGATTTATCGAGTGTTTCAACGATATATTTTATAAATTTTCAAACGAAACCTGATTCAGCTGTACCTAAAATTTTTAGTATCAATATGAAAGGTGATATAATAGGATGTAATGATATAGAATGCAATAACATTATAATTAATGCACAATTAAGTTCCAAGACAAATTTAGAATTACAAGGGCCAAAATCTGCTAATTCAACATTTATAGATTTGAATACATCACTGGTTGATGAAGCAGCAGTTGATTCAGTGTATGCTTTGCAGTTTCGAAAACGACCTGATATACCATCAAATGAATTTTTTAGAATTAATATGTTAGGTGATATCCGAGGTGCTAATTTAATAAAAGCTGATATTGTTCAAACTCCTGTCGCGGATATAAATATTTTGAAAGTAAATAAAGAATTGAATTATGAAGAAATTTCAAGAGTAACTACGCTTTCAGCACCCGGAAATGAAAATATACGGACCATTCAATTTCCTGATGATAGTTTCATTATTTACTTGGATTTTGCTACTATAGCTACTGATGGTACAGACGATATCAAGTTCAAGATAACACACGCCGATACTTCAATTCAACCAAAGATTGGTACGGAATATCTTTTGAGATGTTCAACAATAACGGTCAATACCACAAAAGCAAAAAGATTTACATTAAATTCAAGTGTAAATTATATTGAAGCTGATGACGAAGTTGAGTTAAGAATAACGGACATTTCCGGTGAACAATTTGCAAATAACACTTTACGTTTTGTATTGGAATTGATACGTATACCGTATATTTAGTAATAAATTTCTTCGGTTTTTTCAGGGGGACAAAAAACCTCAAAAAAATAAAATCCACTTAAAGAGTGTAACTCAATAGGGTAAACAAAGCAAGCGGATGAATACATTAGACTTACATTGTTGGATTGAACGTAAGGATGGTTCTATTTATGACCCAACTCCGATAATGAATGAAGATTTTATTTTTATGTTTCGTAATATAAGTGACAAAACAAGATATTATGAAAAATATGAAGGTGATGAATTAAAAGATGCTTGCATCAATGTTTTTGATGTTATCAAAAAATTTGAAAAAGATAATGAAAAAAATGGAATTAGTACAAGAACTCAAGTAAAAAAGAACAAATATTCTTTACCAAGCTTATGTTTCTTGAATGCTTATTATTGGGTACAAGACCATAAAGGTAAAGGTAAAATGAAAATAGGAAAAATGGGTTGGAAAACAAATAAAGGAAACATATGGTGGGAATTTGGATAAATGATTTAAGAACAATTAACATGTATATATATTGAGAACTTAATTAATTTACTTTTTATTTACTTTCAATTTTTTATCTTTATCTTTTATATTTTGTTTTTATTTTACATTTATTATTATTATTTTCATTGTAGATTTTTTATCTATTTTTTATTGTATACACATTTAATCACGTAATTTATTTCCTATTTATTACGTAATTATTTCTTGTATTTATTAGTTACTTATTTGGTTTATATAAATGGTACGCTATAGTCGGTACTATACTACTCATGTTAAAGCTGACACCCCGTAATATGTACGTACTAGAACGTGACGTTACCATTTCGTTGATTAGCCTTAGGTGAACAATCATACCAAGTCATCAGTTACCCGATACATTAAAAATGCCACACCAAATCTTAATGATCACCCCAAGATCTCGCTGACCTATGTCGATAACAAGATGATTGTGCTTCACTTAATTACGCTGAACATTCAATTAGTAATGATGCAAACAAGATAGATAACTACATCGTGTGATTTAATTGTGATCAGTAGTTCATGCCTAGTCATAATGACTGCAGTATGCATTATGTGACAGCGAGCAATATTCATAAATACATATACTCCTGATTATACATATACTCCTGATTAAGCCAGAGTAGCTATTTGGCAATTTTCAAACTGCAACAGTCAGCTTGGTGTCATCTAGGTATATCGTTGCCTTCTCACCAATGAGAAAACAGCCAATCATAGGTCTCGATCCTGTGACCACGCTGGGTCTGAGCTGAGTGTGAAAATATGTCCACCTTTCGCGGTGCCTGTGATAGTCTGCACTCAGATCTGTTGGGTAAAAGCCACTCCCCAGAGGAAAATCGTCCGATGCAGGCAACTTAGCATTTTCAAGTGCGAGGAAATATGAAGTTCCAAGCTGTGTGATCGCACAGACACTCGCTGTGTTTTCACGACCCACCTTCACCCATGAATTATCAAGTCGCGCGTTACTAATTTCGAGCTGCTCATGCGGAGGAGTAAACTTATCTTTGTAGTGGCAAGGTGCCGGAAGATTGCATTTGCGCACGTCGGGGCTATTGGTCGCGATGTCCACCAAATATCCAGGAGCATGATCTCGCAGATTCACCGACAACGTGTGCCTCCCTCTCTTTCTCAGGTCCACAACATCTGCAAACGTAGAGGGTAGCTGACGACAGTTCTCACTAAGAAACTGTTCCTTTTTCTTTTGTGATTTTTGCACGAGCAGCTGCTCGAAACTACAGTTCACCGCACTCCCAGAGCTGTTCGCCGTGTGTATAGCCGAAGGCGAAAGAGGCGCGGTGGAGCTCCTTTTTTGCGGCGAGACGAGCAGCATTCCCCTGTCTTCAACAGATTCCACCGTGGCTATGGTCGCTTTCGGCACGCCTACACGAGAGTCCCAGTCGGCTGCCTGTGCAAGGGTTCGCCTGGACGCCTTCTCAGACAGCTCCAGCTCCTCCGGGCTCTTCGGCGTGCTCGAGAAGTGATGTGTGCAAACGTGAATCTTGTCACCTTTTCGGCGGTTTGGACCCCAGACGCCCTCGTAGATTTGGTCAGGTTGCCCGACTGAACGACAGACGATTTGGAAAGGGATGGGGGAGCGATGCGTGCGCCTCGTAAAGTTGTTAACGCAAACCTCATATCTGCCTGGAGCCACGCTGATATTTTCGCAGGGCTCAGCCTCTCCTACCTGCACGTTAGCGTCAAAGTCCAACCTGCAGCCATCTGCGTTCTTCCTGTTATAGCAAACTTCATTCCCCCGAGGAGTGATGACGTGGAGGTCCAAGTCACCCGTGAATTTGCCGTCCCAGCTTAGACCAATTATGTGTGGCGACGTGACACTCTCCTTATTCAGACGCCTGTTCAGCTGCGAAACCATATAGTTGGCCGGGTCTGAGCGAGTGTCCACCTCTTGACGCAGCGCTTCGCGACTCCCATACGTAAGGAAGTCCACGAGGTTACTCGACTGATGGAAGTCTTTGTGGGTAGAGCTCTGGTGGCGGCCGGTCATAATAGCAAAGATTCGCAGCTCCACCTTCTCTTCCTCCGTCATTTCTTCAAAAGGTTTAGTAGCCTTAGCTTGGAACCTCTGGACCCACCGTATCACCGAAGCCCAATGGTCAGGGCGAGCCAACCCAGGCCGTTCCTCTTCCATAATTTTCACCGACAGTACCGCTTCGGGCTCGGTGAGTTTGAACAGACGGACATCGATCTGTGACAAGTAATGCTTGAGGCTGTCGAAGTGAGCAGCTTCCGCCGGCGCCGTCACGTTCTTCGGTCGGATAGTCCAATGAAAAAACAACTGGTCCCCGATTCTCCCTTGCTGAGGAAGTTCATACGTGCTGTCCGTGACCACGATGGGCACGGGCTTACCACGGCTACAGCACTTCATGGCCAGCTCGCGCATTTTCACTATCTGTACTCGTTCGCCCGCAGTCGTTAGATGGAAGTCTGAGCTATCGGAGATGCCAGCGAGGAAGAGAGCACCGTCGGGCCCAGCATCTCCCACATATTGTCTAGCACGCGATGTACAGGCATTGCAACTGCATGTGCTGCGCGCACCTCTACTGACGTCCTCCATGAGATTATTGACAGGATACCGGAGAACATAGCAGATGCCCTCCGTACAGAACGTGGAACCGGGCGGCAGCTTGTTCTCCATGAGTTCGTTCCAGGCGTCGGGATCGTCTTCCTTCTGAATGACAGGCGACACCATTTCCCACTCGTCTGTACTTTGGCATTTTTTGTCCCTGCGGGTCATGCTTGGCACTTAGCCCGAAGTGTTTGTATGGATAAGGGTGAGTTCAAGGGTATACATGGGCGTGAGTGAGTTGCACATCTTTCAGATTCGAGTATTCGATTACTGTAGTCGCGCTCAAAGATTCCTGGTGTTCTCTTGCGTTTACGGAGAGGATGATTGATGAGCTCAAGGGAATCTACAAACCCAAGTAGCTGAAGTACGCTAGGCAATGTATGCATTGGTACAAATTCTTTTCACTTTATGGCTGAAGGGCGTAACTCGAACTGAAAATTATTTTGCTGGACTTCGTTGAAGAAGGTGAAAGCAATTTGTATTTCATTACACACGACAGAACATACCCCGTAGCAATCTGACATGTGACCGTCACGCGGCGCGGGTCGCGTGACGATGACGCCCAAACCAAGCGAAGAGAGTGTCACGCGTGAAGGTCTCGACCAGTTCTCTCTACCGGTTCTCGAAACTCGTTCTGTACCGGGCGATAGCTACATCTAACGGTACAGAATCGGTCGAGAAAAGAACTGGCCGAGACCTTCACGAGTGTCACGGGAACATCGCATCGCATCCCATCGGCATCGCATGTTGATCTTGATGTTCGAAAACGAAAACTTTCAGTCGAGTCTCGAGTGTTTCAGACAGATCAACTGAGACTCACGTCAGAGTTTCAGTTGTTCACCTGTTTTTGAGATGCCAAATGCCATGCCATGTGGCAAACAGGATACATCCAATGGGCGCCAGGAAGGGACATGGACATGCAGATCTTCCCACGTCGGACGGTCCAGCGCCCACTGAAACCCAAGCTTTTAAGACCAGTCCAAGCATGGCCAGTTGGCCACCTACGCTAGCCACCTCGTTCCGGTGGAGGTTTCGACGTTTAGAGCCTATAAAGTGAAACGGATGTTCAGTCGAGGATCACTGAACCACAAAAGTATGGGTCCGGCCAGGCACACAGGAAAGACTGGGTCTTTGTATAGTGGCCAGCGTTGTTTAAGCTAACGGTACAGGACCTCACAAGTTGAATCCCGAAGAGCGTCGTGTATCCGAGGTCGCACCCGTGCCAAGTGGGGATTCCAAACAACACTGCCACCAGGCGCGAGGCCTCGTAAAGTGTGGTCAGCACACAGCACTGCCACTAAGCGCGAGGCGTCGGCGGAGGGCGTTCCACGTTCTCGCAATCTCGGGACGTCGGAAGCATGGGTGGGAGAGCGGAGACTTACAGAGAGAAAGGCAACGATGCGTATCGCCTTGAACAGTGGGACGAAGCCATACGCTGGTACACATTGGTATGACGCACACCACTCGAAGTATGCTTGCGAGCGTCGGTGGGCCTTGTTTTGGGGGTCTCAGCGAAGCAGGTCTCGTCCGCAGGCTATCAGTGAAACAGACGACGATCTCCGTCCTCTTGGAAATCGCTCCGCGTGCTACGCCAAGGTGAGCGCTGACGCTTCCTCCGCTTCCAGGGCAGCGCCGTCCCTGAATTGCCGTGCAAATAGTTCCATTTTACCGGTTTCCCTACCGTTGGCTTGCGGATAAAAAAGTTCAACGCAGTGAGGTGCGGCTGCAGTCATCCAGGCCACGTCGAGTGGATTTCCTCTACTATTTTGCTCCTTTTGCCACGTCGGTGCTCAGAGCGTATAATTGAGTGCTGTGAGCTAGAACCCAGAGCGCTGGACGTTTCTACTCAAAGCGGATGGAGTGTAGATGTCTGTGCTCCCTTGCTTTCATTTCCGGGGTGTTGGGGAAGTGAGGTGAGCACAGATCGGAAAGTATGCTGAAGCCCTGGGAGATGCCAACAGAGGGCTGGAACGGCGGCCTCGGTGGGCAAAGGGCTGGAGCCGAAAAGGCCTCGCGCACTTCTATCTGAATCAGTACGAGGAGGTACCGTGCCCCTCCTTCGGCTGGGATATCTCGCGCACATCTCGGCTGCAGCAGTACGAGCATGACTCCGGACACACTGCTCCAGTCATTGCTCCTGTCACACTGCTCCGGTTCGTGGAATTTTGATCGTCAGTATATTGTTCGTCGTGGTGTAGTGTGCGAGAATTCGCCACTTTACACCCGGCGAGCGGACGGCTGCCTCAGTGACGACCGTGAATTATGAACTGTGCACGTCGCGCTAATCACGCGTGGGCGCAGGCGAAGAAGGCGTACCTCGCGGGGTTGGAGCTGAAACCGAGTGACACCACCGCGCTGAAGGCGGGGTTGCGAGAAGTGGAGGCCGTGTTGGCCAGTGGGGGCACCGAGCGCGAACGAGGCAACGCCGCGTTCAAGGTACATTGCGTTCAGAGGCAGTTCGCCGCGACGCGGCACGAAGATAGCGTTCCGAATACACATATCCTGCCCATTCTCTCCATGGTGTGAAAAACTGTTCGAACATATTTAAGGCAAACTAAATAGAATGGGTTACGTGGGCGGTGCAAGTGGCGTTCTCCGAAACCAGCAGTTGAAAATCGTACAAACAAACTTCGAGGTTACTGCCACCGAAGTGACCTTATGGAAGGAGTGTGGGTGTGCTAGCAGGCTGCAGATTACGCCCGCGCGGTGAGGCATTACACAAGTGCCCTGCAGGTGAGCCCTGGGCTCTGCCGCTGCAACTGTAGTTCCAACCTGAATAACAGTCGATCTTCATAAGTGGCACGCATGCACCGATTCAAAGTGCGGGGCACCCGATGACGCGGCATGGCTTCTAACAGCGCACTTGCAGTCAGTGCGCACCCAGTCGAGCGAGATCGCGTGCTCTAGTGTAGCACGTTGCCAGGGGGATATCAAACTTGCACAAGGACACGCGTTGCCGTGACCCTGACAGAAATGAGATTGAGTCTTATGTACAGTACGATGTCTTATGAGCAGCACATCATTTACGGCTGCCGCCGGTGACGCACTCTCATGCACGAAGCACATGCACATGCTGGGTTTGAAAAGGGCTCGATGTCCCCTTCATCGACAGCGCCTACCGACGCTCTCAAAGTGAACACACACGGTCCTCATAGTAAACACACGGTCCTCAGAGTGAACACACGGTCCTCAGAGTGAACACACGGTCCTCGGAGTGAACGCGCGGTCCTCGGAGTGAACGCGCGGTCCTCGGAGTGAACGCGCGGTCCTCGGAGTGAACGCGCGGTCCTCGGAGTGAATGCACGGTCCTCCGGAAGCAGGAGGAAGGTAACCCGGCCGTCAGGAAGCAGCCTGCATGAAAGTGACACGAGGGGGCGACCCGAGGGAGTTTGGCGAGCGGTGGCAAGGTGCCGGGATGGCAGGAAGTGCGGCGACCCGAGGGAGCATGATGAGTGGTGGCAAGGTGCCGGGACGGCAGGAAGTGCGGCGAGGCTCTGAAGATGAAGCGGCCGTCATGAGCAATCGAAGTGCGGCGTATGCAAAGCTGAAACAAGGAAGGTGCTGCATGGACGCTGCCCTGCCAGTATTGTGCATTCCGAACCCCTTAAATGTGCAGGTGCTGATCAGGGAGTACCTTGAGAGGTGGTGATCTGTAAACCCTTGCATAATCATGCTGATCAGGCAGTACCTTGAGAGGTGGTGATCTGTAAACCGTTGCATAATGCTGACCAGGGAGTACCTTGAGGGGTGGTGATCTGTAAACCGTTGCATAATCATGCTGATCAGGAGGCTTTGAGAGGTGGTGATCTAAACCGTTGCATGTTCATGCTGATCAGGGAGTACCTGAGAGGTGGTGATCTGTAAACCGCTGCATGTTCATGCTGATCAGGCAGTACCTTTGAGAGGTGGTGATCTGTAAACCCTTGCATAATCATGCTGATCAGGCAGTACCTTGAGAGGTGGCATCTGTAAACCGTTGCATGATCATGCTGGGATCAGGGAGTACCGTGGAGAGGTGGTAAACTGTAAACCGTCGCATGATCATGCTGATCAGAGTACCTTGAGAGGTGATGATCTGTAAACCCTGCATGTTCATGCTGATCAGGAGTACCTGAGAGGTGGTGATCTTTGTAAACCGCTGCATGCTCATGCTGATCAGGCAGTACCTTGGAGAGGTGGTGATCTGTAAACCGTTGCATGTTCATGCTGATCAGGAGTACCTTGAGAGGTGGTGATCTGTAAACCCTTGCATGATCATGCTGATCAGGGAGTACCTTGAGAGGTGGTGATCTGTAAACCGTTGCATGTTCATGCTGATCAGGCAGTACCTTGAGAGGTGGTGATCTGTAAACCGTTGCATAATGCTGACCAGGGAGGCACTGGTGGACGCAAACCGAGCTGTGGCACTGCGGCCCGAATGGGGAAAAGCTTATTCGAGGAAGGCGGTGAGGGCGCCATCGAAGCAGCCATCCCGAGACACCCGCCTCTGAGCACACTTCAGCGTCGGCATCGGCGTCATTCATGCGCGCCGCCTTGCCTCCCGCTTTATTGCCACGTCATTCATGCGCGCCGCCTTGCCTCCCGCTTTATTGCCACGTCATTCATGCGTGCCGCCTTGCCTCCCACTTTATTGCCACGTCATTCCGTCCTCCATCAGTTCGCATGGAGCAAAATCGTTGCATAAGGAATTTTGCGAATCATCAGCGCCGCTCATGATGCACCGTTTGCTCCCAAAGACGGCCTCAACTCAACGGCACATGGTTGCCGTTCTCGCCGCCTTGGTATGCACAGGGTGCGCCCGTCTTTGGTTCCGCAGCAAATCAATCGGGTGGAGTTCTGTGTAGCACCGCTGCTCAAACAGCTCGGTGAAGGTTTCTTCCTCGGGCGAGCTATGAACAGGTGGCGCATTACCTTTTGAAAGAGTTTGAGGAGGCCCGCGCTGCCTACTGCACCGGGCTCTCGCACGACCCAGACAACGCGGAGCTCACAGAAGGGCTGAAGCACTGCTCCGTGGGGGCGGAAGGGGCTTCAAGTGCGCCCCTCGCCGTGCCCCAGCCAGTGCCTGGGCACCAAGCGGCAGGGTTCCTCACAGATGGACGTTGGGGGAGGACTCAGCAGGGTGCGGGAAATGTGCAGGCAAGGAGCAGGCGGACGCCGCTTTCAAAGAGGGCCGATTCGAGGTCCGTTTCCCCTGAACCGCTGCCTCGTACCTGTTCACATGAAGACCGCGTCAGAACTGACCCCCTCAACCACTGCGATTCCTTGTGTCCATAACCCGAGCTTTATGCCTGTCCCCTGTGCTCCAAGAGGGTGTATGCCCACTCGTGCTCACAGTGGCATGCTCCACCCCCCGAAGGTCAGAGCGGCGTCCCCACTCGCGC
>LGRX02004235.1:110135-147448 GCA_001247695.2 Cymbomonas tetramitiformis
CTGCACCCTTCACCCAGCCACGGGCTTTTCTCTCATCCTTGGATTGTGATTGCGTCCTTGGGCGTAGCGGGCCCTAACATTGGTGGAGATGGACCAGGATGCGGCGCGTGGATATGGGGAGGCCATCGCTGCAAGCCCGGATGATGCCAAGCTCTACAGCAACCGGAGTGCGTCATATGCCAAGCTATGTCGCTGGGCAGAGGCTCTGACAGATGCCAAGAAAACGCTTGCCCTGAATCCCTCGTGGGCGCGTGCGTGGAGCCGGACGGGCGCAGCACTCCACGGCAGCCGCGACCTGGAGAGTGCCTACGCCTACTACTGCAAAGGCCTCCTCAAGTGCCCAGGCGCGAGCGAGCTGATGCAGGTGCGGCCCTATGGCACCAGAGCTTCTTCCAGCGCCCCAGCGCCGGCGAGCCGAGGCAGCTGCTCCGGCACGAGCTGAGATGGCACAAAATGCCCCAGCGCCGGCGCCGGGTGCACTCCGCAGGACCGGGATCCGTGTGCACACGAGCGAGAAAGAGTGGTGACACATTCGCCAGCGGTGAGGCCGGGGGGAGGCAGCATCCAGGCACGGCAAGGAGTGCTGGAGGAGCTGTGCAAGTGGGACACGCGGCTGGCCAACTGGCGGGAGAACCAGTGGTACGCGAAGGACGCTCAGATGCCCCGCGAGCGCATGCGCGTCTACGTCACCTCGGACCTCCACGTCGACCAGCACGGCAACATTGCCTGGTGCAAGGGCCTCTCGAGCTCAGGTCCCCCCACCCCCCTGAGCGGCTCCAGCAGTGCCATCCTGCTGTATGCAGTGGCATCGCCACCCTCCAGTTGCGCGTGTGTTCGCTTGCATCGCCAACCCCCCCTCCGGAAGGGGCGCAAGAAGCGCAACCCACAGGGGAGGGAGCATCCTCCCGCCTGTCTGGGTCCACAGTCGGCCACGCGGCCACACGGTTGGCGTAGCTGCTGCCCGGGATTGGGCACTGACGTGCTCGATGGGGCCAATCCGTCACACCCGGGGGACACCGAAGCGCCGAGTCTGCTCACGTGGCGCTTTCTGAGAATGGATTCCACTTTTGGCATCCTACAACATCTCTAACGGAGCCATCGGGTGGCCCAATAGTAGCGACCCAATAATCCGATGGATCAGGTCGTAATAAACAGATTGTCATCGGTCCCACGCTCCCACTCATCGGTCAGCCCACCACCTCTGTGGCCGACCTTGCTGAACACCCGCACCCTGAGTCACTCGCCGTCTTCTTCGCTGCACACGGAATGTTCCGGTAGACAAGAAGGTATTTGAGAGGTGGAGGTCGTCAACGACAGCGGGTGGCTGAGGACGTCCGTGACCGTGGTAGGGGGAGGGGTGACGAGGTGGCAGCATATCAGCATGACGTGTTGATTGTGGCCGGCGACTGTGGGGACACCATGAACGCCATCAAACAGGGCATGCGCGAGCTAAAGACCAAATTCCGCCGAGTGTTCTTCACACCAGGTCGGGCGCGAGGCGGTCTTTCCTGCCCGGCAACGCAGCATGCCACACGCGGCGTTTGAAGGGTTGGTTGAGCTCAGCAGTCTCTGTAGGCCGCGCCATGATGACCGTCATTAAGATGACGCTCATTCCTCGACGAAAGGAACTTGGATGCTTTCTACTACCGTTGGCCAATCAGCAAGACCTGTCTTCAGAAATCGACCGCCTGTCGTATATACCTATTGGCACGGCTGCCTTCGAATATCCTTGAAACAACCAAAGACGCTCCTTTCAGAAGTCGTATGACGTAGTCGTGCACGGGTGATGGGTGGCGCCGTCTGCGGCAAGGTCAGAAGCGCCCATGAAGCTGCGTGCGCCGGGCCTCTAAATGGTAGTGTTGGGCAAGAAATCGAGATCAGGTTTTAGACGGGCGTGGTTCGCAGGAAATCACGACCTGTGGATCCGCCCCGGGCTCGAGGACCAGGAGTACCCGGACTCGGTCTGCAAGCTCCTAGCCATGCTGAATGTGTTCGACGAGATTGGCGTGGAGATGGCCCCTGCTGAGGTGGCACAGGGTCTCTACGTCGTGCCGTTGTACAGCTGGTATAACGCTGCCTTCGATGAGGGTGACCCGGTGCCCGGCAGCCTGCGCTACGACAAGTTCTGCAAGTGGCCGATGCCGGACACGGACGTGTGGCAGGTGCGCACCCGCTGCCGCCCCGCGCAATTGCCTCACGCCGCCCTCAGATGAGAGCCGACCACCGACATCCTGTGGCCAGCATGCACCCTCCACACTCACAAGCTGCCATCCTGCGTCGCCCCAAGATGAACCTTGTTCAGGGACATCAGAACGCAACAAAACAAGTCAATAGTGCTGTTGCATGAGAGAGGGAGAAAGAGGGATGGGAAGCTGTCCGTGGGCTTGACCTTCCACGATGACTTGTTCAAAAAGTGAGACACAGGGAAAGCCTTTCACGCGTGTCACCTCCCGTGACGAACCAGGTAGGTTGAGTAGGAAGGGTTCTGGTTGGAGCGCACTGGAAGTCATCGTTGGTGCAGCTTCCCTGCGAGGGTTTCCACAGCTGCTCACAGGAATTGAGAGGATGGCGTTGTGGACTGGGTGAACGGGGACCGTTGGCCGCAGTATATGCTGAATTTGAATCGGGAGCGTGTGCGGCAATATAAGCGTCACCCGGAGGAAACAGTGCTGACGTGCAGCCACTTCCTGCCTCGGCATGAGCTGCCGTTCCCTTGGGGGGTAGCGGAGATGGCGAAAAATGTTGGCTGTAAGGAGCTGGATCTGCAGGTGAATGCTCCGAGGCCAGCTTCCGTCACCTGAATGTTTCACCTCTCAAGGAGGGTCATCACCTCATCAAATCTGAAATTCCTGATGCAGAGCATGAACTTTTGGTCAGGTGAGGATCCGAGGATCTTCCTTCCACACGGATGTTCCAACACGCTACTGCATAGGTGTTATAGGCGAGTCGCTCCTCGTTGTCTTACATAAACAGCCCTTCGCAAATGTCATGGCGAAAGCTGATCCTCTGCGAATCCGGTGTGTGTCAGGTGCAACGTGTGGAAGCGGATATGCATGTTTATGGCCATACACACATGAATGGCGATGGGGAGTGCGGGAATCAGTACGTCCGAGATAGCTCTGGTGCTTTGAGTGCAACCGGGGCAAAGAACAACGTGAGATACTGCCAAATGGCACTGGAGGGAGGGGAACGTGGCTTATATTGTGTCTGGGATAAGGGTGTTCTTATGGGGGTCCGTCATGATGCAGTATGATTAAACATATCAGAATAATCAGGAATTTCGACATGATCCGGAGAGTAAAATACGCACGTTGATGGTGTTATGGTATATGCCATCTCGCATGCCGATTGCCGCAATCATATGTCTATTTGAAGAGAACAGCAGCACCTATGAGCATCAGCAGCAGATGATAGTAGATGATTCAATACAAAATAATTTTATCAAGTCCATTAGCTTGCCCTGCCTATTATGTCACCAGCTTCTCCAGATCACGTGGTGCGTGATAAGTGCACTGCATATATGGTAGTAGACGGTCCGATGGAAGGCATGCTTTTTAAATGTTGGAGAAGGATTTCCTCCCCCTATCGCATGCCAGACTCAGCAATCATAAAAATGAGTGCGAAGACGGTATCTGCATAATGTCTAAATATAGAAAGTCAGACGTGGTATCTCTTGGTGTGCGCGTCACCAACACTACGACATAAATGACGGCGGGGAGACAGTATCGCTATGCCTCACTGAGCTGATGCTCTCAGGCATGGTATGACATGCCAGGGCATTGTTGACGCCAAAGTTCGACAAACTTTGCATAGATTCGACGTGATCTATCGTTCGATGAATTATCTGTTACAATCTAATGGTCATGTAGGATATCGCTCGCGCAAACTTTTCCAAACTTATAACTTTGTCGAACTTTGGCGTCGATATTGTCCTGGAATATCATATTTTCGGGGGGGAAAAAAACGGATTTAGATAATAGAAATAAGATATATATATCCTGAAGATTGGGGGAAAATCTGACTCACCATGCATTACATTGTTAAGGTGAGTCCAAAATTGACATATGAATATGATATATATATATATATCTTATCTGTGTATATATATATGTTGTAGCACGGATTATCGTTTCCTTTTTTTGCATCCGACGAAGCTGGGGGCTCCTCAGCTCCCCCGAACGTGTCCGTCCATTACAAATCTAATATATATGTATTAGAGTTTCAACGACCGCGATCTTTTCTAATCGGCGCCCTCAGAAACAATAGGCCGAGATCCGTAGCTAAAGATATTTAGGCCAACTCCCGTGTCCGATGATTTCCCCAAAAAAATATCATGTCGAATATAACGATTCTTCACGCTCTTCTGCGAGGGTGAAATTTTGTTTCAAAATATTGCATAAGGTACTACAATAATCTCACTACTCACTCTGAGTTTGTACTCGTGCACTGTTTGTGTTTATTATTTCTATATATCTGTTACTACTAGTTACTCTTCACTTCATGTATTATTTATAAGGATACAGGAGCGGGTTGCACCGTACGAGTACAGTTTGCGAGAAGACTCAAGTTCTACTCGTGCTGTATACTAGCTACTAGTGAATGCCAGCCATGTTAGATACACATCAGAAAATACCAATCTCCATCTGCTTTTGAGAGACTTTGATGAAGCTATATCCAGAAACAAAATAGCACCTGGCGAGAGAATGGATCCAGGGATATTCAAATACATGCAGAAGCAGAGGCGGTAGCAGTAGAATATGGGGACCAGGGAGGAAATACTTCCAGGATCGTTGCCCAACCGACTTTCTATTCAGAGGCATGTTTTGGATAGTTTTGCAAAAGTATTTATTCACACGGATGGAAATTAAGCTGGGTCTAGAGTACAATAAGTTGTGAGCATGCCAGCACTTGGTAACAGAGTGGCCATGATGGTACACGTTGATAACTTATTGTCATCCAGTAGTTTGTGAAGAAATTTACATGATTTCTCTGCGAATTATATATGGGCACGTGCTCATATATAGCAAAGAAGGACATGTGAGCATGGTCTGCATGTTCATTTCGAATGTGCGTATGAGCTGTGTGTTGGGGATGGGTTTAGGGGACTGCTGTATATTGTTAAGATGTGATGTTAGAGTTGTGTATGGTTAAGATAGGATGTGATAGTGTGAATACTGCCATGTTGTAGCACAATTCAAGGCCCATCTGATCACTTTAATGCTGAAGCTAGCACGCATGCTGATAACTATATACGCTCTATCAAGTCCAATGGTCAGAAGGCGCCCGACTCCTTTGGACGGATGACAACAAAGCGCGATACCTATCACAAGGGCTGACGCACACATTCATTTGACTGAAGCGCATACTTAGTATGCATGTATTATATACGATTGTGCAGTGTCGCAGCCGTGACATACAGCCCTGGTCATTATGCCTCATAAAGCTCGACAGCACATCTGCCTATAAATGCAATATATATTCACAGCAGTTCAAATTCCTTTATCTGATAGATGGATGCACTTCGACGTTTCGTGGAAACCTGAACTGTATTACTCAGCTGATCTGCTGTACTCAATTTCGTAAAGTCCTCATCCGGGAAAATCACAACACACCCGTCCTGCTTCGTCGCAGTCGATGATTTAGAGCCTGCTTGTCTCAAGGGTTTTCAGCAGCAGATGTCATACTCGGCAACTACCCAGTCGAGCGCGCCATGTGGTGGATCATCAATTTTCACACCACGCTCAGCGTACTTCTTCATGCGCTTGATGAGCTTCGTAATGAAAATGTAACGACATTGGAAATCGACATATTTATCATATATAGGAAAGGACATAAGGTCGGCTTCTTTACCAGTGTCTTTGTAAGGCGTGGCGCCCACGCCAGCCCATGACGATTTGTTCATATTTCCGAGAACCTTGGACATAGCCTCGTTGTAAAAATCCACATACTCCACTTTAGGGGCAAACTTTGTCACGTTGCGCATGAAGTCATCGATGAGGTTGTGGCGCACGGGGATGACTGCAGTGTGCCCGGCGAAGCTGTTTCCAGGGGAGGGGACTCGAAAGACACGACCGTCGAAAGAAGACTTGCAGATCTCGAGATCGAAAGATTCCAGCAGCTCGCGCGCGTCTATCACGTCATGAAAACCGACTATCAGCTGCACAAAACTTCCACGCCGCAATACCCAATCGTAAGCGAAGGTGCCGCCAGCGCTGCCGCCCGGCTTACCGGCCATGTGTCGCTGTCCCGTCGAAATGAGAACTTTTGCGCCCCACTTGATCGTTTGCGCATAGTACTCATCGCTGTTGTACTCCAAATCCAAGTCGGAATAGTATTCCGCTGCTTCGTCGGTATTGCCCTTCGTCGGTCGGGAGTTGTAACTCTCGACGTGGTGGATCACGGAAAGAGCCGAGTGTTCAAACTCGCCGTTCAGGTCCCTGCTATCTTGACGGTAGGTGTTGTCAACGCCGGAGCAGATCAAACCACAGAGCTCCATGAGTCGCTGGCGCACGAACGGCGCGGCTTTCCAGGTGCAGAAGATGTCGACATCGGCATCCTTCCATTTCTCGTCTTCGCCGGATAAGCCGAGGACGGACTGCACCGCCAGTGACCCCGAAAGGAGAACTTGCGGGTTTTCTTCGTTGTTTCCAGGCACGAGGTTCTCGGGGAACAAATCATGCACAGTGAACGGACGTCGGATATCGCCTCGCGAGGTGACCGCCTTGAGTACCACCTCGAGCTGGCGTCTTAACGCCGACTGCACGATCGTGACGCCGAGAGGGTGTTCGCGCGGACCTTTCGGGGAAGGACTCCAGAAGAGTTTCTTGGACGTCGAGACCAAGAAGAAGGCGGAAGGGGGGGAGAGGGAGGCGGCGATGCGTTCGAGGATATCCTCGCTCATATCGCGCATCCAGACCGCGTTCGTGGACGTTTCCTTTGGCATCAGCATTTCTCACGCAGCGTATCGCGTACCGATGATCGCGCTTTAAGCTTATGGAAGACGTAAATTGATGGCGCGTTGTAGTTTGCCGACTGGTACATACAAAATTGCACAATACCCCTTTCGTAATATTTATACGAATGCATATAACAACGTTCACATCGCGTTTGGAAACGATCAAACACCACACTGGTATGCCACCGGGCATTGGTTATACATCGTGATATATCACCATGTACTGTATATTAGCAGCCCATGGCAGTCGCAACGAATGCTGGCTGAGCCTGGCCGTGTCTGATCAGGGTGTCTGATTAATATCCACACTCTGTGTGATCGACTATTACGCCAAAGCATGCATATGATGATACGACCATACATGCACAAAGTGAATCCTTCGGAGTCTCGCGCTAGTCAGCACGTGAAACCTCGTGTGCGCGCGCGTGCATGAGGCATACCGAATCGGCGTGATGCTGGCACACATACTAGTATGAGTCGCCAGCGTTGCGCAATCATTATACGATGGTCGTACGATGCGCTCAATACGTATGTATGCGCATGTGTTATCACGTGTTCCCCACTCCGGGGTATGTTCGACATCATTGCCCGTTGTTTTATGTATAAGTTAGGCATACCTCAGCACTGTAAGCAACGGTGTGGCTCAATATGCATGCATTACTCTCCACCTCGCGTTTAGTCTTGATCGCTTTTACCTCTCAACCTTATGATTTGCGACAGGCCGTAAACTGAGCACCGGTGGCGGTACTGCATACTGTGTGTTCGTGCTATAGACTTGGCGGCGCAAATGATATATTCCACGATCTCACGATTGAAGATTTAAATGTGCCATGGCAGCGTATGCCGGTAACGAACAAAATTTATGCCACATTCATCGCATGATCACATGACGATTCCGCGATTTTATGGTTGAAGTTGGATGATGGCATCACGCATGCATGTTGCATATGCAATCAATATGTGCAAGTTATATGGGTGCGGCATATCCTCGACATTAGGCCATATCCTTGGCTCCGGCGCATGGCCGATTATCAATGGGTATGCGGCGTGTCATACCGCATATACGTATCCTTTAAATGGGATACTGCCTGCCCGGGTAGGGTACGCACCTCTCTTGAATTAAAAAAATAAAATATTGATAGCACTTTCCATAATTAATACAATTGAATTTTTATTGTACAGATGCAACCTGTTGAAATTTACAGCGTCGAATTTTGCAACATGACCCCCTATTTTTATTGGCTAGGATCCAAGAAGGGTGTGTCCACGCGGTATCAAAAATTCTGAGACGATTGTACCCCTACGATTTCCGTCTAGAATTTTTATTAGGTTAAAAAGTTGATTGTTAGTATATGCAAGTGTGATAACCAATTTTATTACGTTAAAAAGTTGATTGTTATTATAATAATAATAATAATAAAATAATAATAATAATAATAATAAATAATGATAAAATTATCGTATAACGTAGGAGAACCAATTTTATTACGTTAAAAGTTGATTGTTATTATAATAATAATAATAAAATAATAATAATAATAATAATAATAATAAATAATAAAAATTATCGTATAACGTAGGAAAAGTTGATTGTTATTATAATAATAATAATAAAAATAATAATAATAATAATAATAATAATAATAATAATAATAATAAATAATAAAAATTATCGTATAACGTAGGAAAAGTTGATTGTTATTATAATAATAATAATAAAATAATAATAATAATAATAATAATAATAATAAATAATAATAATAAAAATTATCGTATAACGTAGGAGGAACGTATATCGTAGGTAAAAATTACAGAGATTGAGAAATGATAATATAATCACGTAATTGGGGAAAAAATCGGAGATGGAATCGAAGATCCCCCTCTTTTGAAAAATCGGGAAATATAATTCAGTGGCTCTTAACACTGTGTCATTGTCGAATTCCCCTTAACAGTGCGAAAAAATGAAGCCAGACACTGTGACACTGTACGCTGTATACGATTTCTGTCTCAGTTTTTTTTACGTCTTCATTCTTCAAATCTGAGAAATGTGTGAACGGATTCCGAAAATTCAGTCGCTCTTAACACTGTGTCATTGTCGAATTCCCCTTAACAGTGCGAAAAAATGAAGCCAGACACTGTGACACTGTACGCTGTATACGATTTCTGTCTCAGTTTTTTTTACGTATTCATTCTTCAAATCTGAGAAATGTGTGAACGGATTCCGAAAATTCAGTGGCTCTTAACACTGTGTCATTGTCGAATTCCCCTTAACAGTGCGAAAAAATGAAGCCAGAATCGTAGGCTGTACAATGTACGCTGTACACGACACAGAGTAGAGCTGTGACACACGACACAGTGAGCTGTGACACACGACTCAGTGTGTCACTGTACACACGACACGACACGACACGACACGACACGACACGACACGACACGACACGACACGACACGACAGTATAAATAAGCCCGGTATAATAATAGGCCCGGTCGATCTCAAGGATGAGATCTCCACTAGGCCATCTGACAATTCAATCGGTTCAATATATATTTTTCATTAGTTATTGGTTTGGCGGTTGTTATGCACGGCGGTATGATTTGCGATGTAAGACATTATATATGTATATGGTTAGATATGATATATTATGTCGACGGCGTACATGAAATATACGCTAGTTACAAATATAGGATGACGGAGCAAGGTTTGGATGTCCAAGCTGCTGCTGCGTCTGCTGCTAGCCTACGTCTGTGTGTATAAATGTATGATTATAGTTTTTTTGTTTTTGGGACACGATGTTTATAGTTTTAATTTAAATTCAAGACGTTTAAATTTTTTTGAAATCCGTTCGCGCGTTAAATTTGCAACGGTTATCGCGGGCGATTGCGGATTGCGCATTGCAATACATAGCCGCCGCAACTTATCTTCAGAGTTCATTACTTTAACGTGCGCCCCTTCCCTGCGTAGCTGCTGTGTGTTTGCATTCTTGTGTGGACAATATGCTTGTTTTTTTCTTCCTATTTTTTCTTTTGTTGGCACACACTTCCAGTAAGTTTTGCGCGATGTTCTGGGTGCTTGGTCTGTTGTTGCTATCAGTACAATTTCTGACTTTAACAAAAGGTGCCTTGCGTTGAGGTTTGTTTCGCGAACAAATGCAGCGTTAACGATGCGATGCTTGGCACGCAGGCTAGTTTGGGCACTCAAGCACTCGTCTGCCAAGAAAGACAATAAGGAGGCCGTAACTTTTCCAAGTATTTTCCCCGACTGACTCCATTTCCTTAAAGTCTTGCTCGCGATGGAGTGCCGAGATGCGAGGACGCCCAATTCCTGGTTATATTTTTTTTTCCTGTTATGATTCGTGGTTATTACATGTGTTTGTGATGGTGACCTTTTCTGGTTTGAAGTGTTTGTGTTTCAGAGTATACAATAATTACCGGTAAGATAGCGGCATTCTGACGGAGAAGTTCCAAGTAGCTTAGATCGAGGTCGTGACAAAGGTCCTCTGCCCATCGCCTTCGCCTCAGTTTTTTGTATCTACCACGTTATGCGCCAACCAACCAGCTGTTGCACTGCAGGGAGTCTTGAAGACGTTGAGGGATCTCTGTCATGCAGGGGTGCCCAACATCGTGCTGGCAATCAGCCATTGCGCACCCGCAAGATGTAACGTAGATTTCCCAGCAGCGTGCTGGTTCTGAGCCATTGCGCATTCGCAGGATGCGCAACACTGTGCTGACGAAAAGCGATCTTTGGCCTGCAGTTGTGCTGAGCAGCGTGCTGGCATTTAGCTATTGCGCATTCGCAGGATGCTCAACATTGTGCTGACCAGAGCGATCCCTGGCATGCAGGGGTGCCCAGCAGCGTGCTGGCACTGAGCCATTGCGCATCCTGCAATTCAGCAGTTGCCTTTCGTGCTAACGGCACTAATGCTCTTTGTGACACACTTTTCTTAAAGTTTGCACCCAACCCGGTCAGACCGGGCGCAGTCAGATTCCGGGATGGTCTTTTCGTCTGGATGTTGCGTCACTTTTGAGCTTAACTAAGTGATTGTTTCTTTGTTAAAGGGCAAACCGGGACATTCCTGGCTTGCGCCCCACGCTGATGGCGTGTTCGCTTTCATCGAGTCGCTTCATTTGGATTGTTGCATAGCTGCCAATCTTAGTCCATGGCCTGCAGTGGTCGGCGCGTTAGGCTGCAGCTTAAACGGGCGGTTGGAGTTCTGCACTCGACGTGTGTCAGCACCAACCCATGGCCAGGATGTATGTTGCCCATGCATGTGAACGGATCTTGAAAGTGTTTTGTTTTCGGGCTTGGTTCAGGGATATATCAGTGACCGAAGCTTAGGTGCAGAGTGTGGCTGCTTCCCTCGGTGAGTGCCTTGCCGTGTGTACTTCATTCCCTGTGTGCCAGGCACAAAGTGTGGTCGCTTCATTCGTCGCACACCTTGATGCACGTTTTTGAATTGCAAGCTCTTTCTTGCATCTGCCGAGCTCTGCCTCGTGGTTATTTTTGGCTGCGTGGCAAGCTAGAATTGTAGGGGAAGGGCGCGCCATAGCTATCTGCTGAGTGGGAGGGGGAGGGTACGCCATAGCTATCTGCCGAATTGGAGGGGGAGGGCGTGCTATAGATATATGTGAGTGGGAGGGGGAGGGCGAGCCATAGTTATTTGCTGAGTTGGAGGGGGAGGCTGCGTTATAGCTAGTTTTCGAGTGGGAGTGGGAGGGCGCGTTATAGCTATCTTTTGATTGGCAAGGGGAGGGCGCGTCATAGCTATTGCCGAGTGGGAGGGGGAGGGCGTGCATAGCTATTTGACGAATTGTAGGGGAAGGGTGCGTTATAGCTATTTGCTGAGTGGGAGGAGGAGGGAATGCCATAGCTATCTGCTGAATTGGAAGGGAAGGGCGTGCCATAGATATATGTTGAGTGGGAGGGGGAGGGTGCGCCACAACTATCTGTTGAGTGGGAAGGGGAGGGTGCGCCATAGCTTTCTGCCGAGTTGGACGAGGAGGGCGTGCCACAAAAATATATGGGGAGTGGGAGGGGGAGGGCGAGCCATAAATATTTGTCGAGTGGCAGAGGGAGGCTGCGTCATAGCTATCTGTCGATTTGGAGTGGGAGGGCGCGCCATAGCTATTTGACGAATTGTAGGGTAAGGGCGCGCCATAGTTATTTGCTGAGTGGGAGAGGGAGGGTACGCCATAGCTATCTGCCGAATTGGAGGGGTAGGGCGTGCCATAGATATATGTGGAGTGGGAGGGGGAGAGTGCGCCACAGCTATCAGCTGAGTGGGAAGGGGAGGGTGCGCCATAGTTTTCTGCTGAATTGGAGGGAGAGGGCGTGCCATAGCTATCTGCGGAGTGGGAGAAGGAGGGTGCGCTACGGCTATTTGCTGAGTGGGAGGGGAAGGGTGCTCCATAGCTATTTGTCGATGGGGGAGGGCGCGCCATAGCTATCTGCTGAATGGCAAGGGGAAAGTGCGCCATATCTATCTGCGGAGTGGGAGGTGGAGGGCGCGCCATAGCTATCTGCCTAGTGGGAGAGGGAGGGCGCGCCATAGCTATTTGTTGAGTTGGAAGGAAGGGAACGCCATAGCTATTCGCCAAGTGCGAAGGGGAGGGCGCGCCATAGCTATATGCCGAGTGGCAGGGGGATCGCGAGCCATAGTTATTTGCTGAGTTGGAGGGGTAGGCTGCGTTATAGCTATCTGTCAAATGGGAGTGGGAGGGCGCGTTATAGCTATTTGTTGAATGGGAGGGGGAGCGTGCGTCATAGCTATTGCCGTGTGGGAGGGGGAGGGGGCCATAGCAATCTGACGAATTGTAGGGGGAGGGCGCGCCATAGCTATCTGCTGAGTGGGAGGGTGAGGGAACGCAATAGCTATCTGCTGAATTGGAGGGGGAGGGCGTGCCATAGATATATGTGGAGTGGGAGGTGGAGGGTGCGCCATGGCTATTTGCTGAGTGGGAGGGGAAGGGCGCGCCATAGCTATTTTCCGAGTGGGAGGAAGAGGGTGCGCCATAGTTATTTGCCGAGTGGGAAGAAGAGGGCGCGCCATAGCTATCTGCCGAATTGGAGGGCAAGGGCGCGCCATAGATATCTGCTGAGTGGGAAGGGGAGGGCGCGCCATAGCTATCTGCCGAATTGGAGAGGGAGGGCGTGCCATAGCTATCTGCAGAATGGGAGTGGAAGGGCGCGCCATAGCCATTTGTCGTGTGGGAGGAAGAGGGTTACCATTCATCACTGCGCTGGGAATAGTTCCCCCAGCTGTATGCGGTTGCCACCCATCACTGCGCTAGGAATAGCTTTCCCAACTGTATGCAGCTGGCACCCATCACTGCGTTTGGAATAGCCCCCCCAGCGGTATGCAGCTGCCACCCATCACTGCGCTGGGAATAGTCCCCCCAGCTGTATGCGGTTGCCACCCATCACTGCGCTGGGCATAGCCCCCCCAGCTGTATGCGGCTGCCACCCATCACTGCGTCGGGAATAGCCCTTCTAGCTGTATGCGGCTGCCACCCATAACTGCGCTGGGAATAGCTTCCCCAGCGTAATGCGGCTGCCACCCATCACTGCGCTGTGAATAGCCCCACCAGCTGTATGAAGCTGCCACCCATCACTGCTCTGGGAATAGCTTCCCCAGTTGTATGCGGCTGCCACCCATCACTGCGCTTGGAATAGCTCCCCCAGCTGTATGCGGCTGCCACCCATCTCTGCGCCGGGAATAGCCCCCTAGTCAGAGATAAGGATACACTCCATCACTGCGCTGGGAATAGCCCCCCCAGCTGTATGCGGTTGCCACCCATCACTGTGCTGGGAATAGCCCCCTTCAGATGTATGCAGCTGCCACCCATCACTGCGCTGGGAATAGCCCCCCCAGCTGTATGCGGCTGTCACCCATCACTGCGCTGGGAATAATCGTTGCGCATTCGCACGATGCGCAACACTGTGCTGACGCTGACCTCTTTCATCTGGTGTCCAAGTCTGCTTTGTGTGCGCAATGACGACCTCACATGTTGCCCTTTTTCTATTTTGTAGGCAAATATGCTGTGTGTGCGCAATGACCACTTCACACGTTGCTTTCTTTCATTTCGTGGCCAAGTTTGCTTTGTGTGCGTAATGAGCACGTCACACGTCGTTTTTTTTCATTTTGTGGCCAAGCCTTCTATGTGTGCGATAACCACCTTACAAGTCGCTTTTTTTTATCTGGTGGCCAAGGTCTGCTTTGTGTTTGAGAGGACCACCTCACACGTCGCCTTCTTTCATCTTATGGCCCAGTGTGCATGGTGTGCGCGATGACCACTTCACACGTTGCCCTCTTTCATCTTGTGTTTAGGTGTTGGCCAGAATTGCATGCACGCCACGTTTTGATAATTTTCTCTTCGAGCATTTGGTGTATACAATCTAACTGGAATATGTTGGTTGTAATTGCAGACAATAGAATATGGAGGAAAGCAATCTTGGCGCCGACAAATGGGAAATATTGAAGGTAATAGTGTGTAGTGTTTAGTATGTTTCAAATATGTAGTGTTTAGTAATGTAGGTAATAGTGTTTAGTTTTTGTTTCATGTTAGTTTGATAGTAATATGTATGGTATTGATTAACCGTGATATATAGTATTTCTTAAAATTGAAATCGCGATAACTCATTCGGTCGATCGGACATAACCAAAAGATCTAATGGCTGTAACCTTTCCACCTCGATACTTGACCGTGTTACCTCTTGGGGTGATATGCGAAGGTTGACGGTGTGAAAGACCAGTCGGATCTTTTTGGTGAATTTATATGTTAAAGTTGAAACTGCGATAACTCATTTGGTCGATCGGACATAGCCAAAAGATTTAAAGGCTATAACTTTTCCACCTCGATACTTGACCGTGTTATCTCATGGGGTGATATGTGAAAGTTGACGGTGTGAGAGGTTAGTCAGATCTTGTTGGTTAATTTTTTAGGTATGTATTTACTGGTTATTTAGTGTTCGTTATTTTGTGCAAAAATCTGTTATGGTGTAAATGCTTTTCAAAAAATATGCTTTTCACACTGATTGTGTGTCGATGCTTTTGTGCTGGTAATTCTATTGCAAGATATATAACTTGTAGGGAAAAAACTGGCAATTGAATTTTCGTTGTAAATTAGTGCTTATTTGTATTATAAATTGATCGTGGGGCTGCAGGGTATGTCCATTGCCGCAAAGAATGTTGGTTTGTTTGGGTCACCTGTGGAGATCTCAGCCATGGATTGTATGGTACCTCCTGATGTTGGGTTAAGGCGCGGGCTGAGATCTTCCAAGACCACACAACTGTTCGTGAAGGCGGAGTTCTCCACAGGTGCCAGGAAAGCCAGGAAAGACATTGGTGGTGCGAAAACTGCATTAGCTTTTTTACGTGCAGTGAGTGAACGGGTTGAATATGAAAATATTGCAATGCTTGAGGAAGAGGAGGCGCCTACATACGGGATGAGTTGCTTCACAATGTTGAATAAATCCACGAAGATGGTCAATGAAGAATTGCCATCCCCGTATCGCCTACTGTTGGTTGATATCGTGGGTAGAATATGCATCGACATTTTGACTCAAGGGTGTGAGAAAATGGACGCATTGGCTAAAGTGAATCAGTCCGCAGCCAACTCGAATGCGCTGAATCCATTCAGTGCTTTGCATGCATCTATCCCGGAGGACATTTCCATTGACTTCGAGCACATCTTCATCAATAAGTTTGTTGCAAACAAAGATTATTTTCCTAAACTGGATATGCATCTGGATACTGGTGGTGATTATTCAGTATGTATCACACTTAGAGATGACAGTCATTCCACAGGTTTTGTCTCAGTTATGGGAAAAGAGCAAGAAAGCCAAGTGTATAGCTTTAAAAGGCTTGCAAGTGGTTCAATCACTTTATTCTCTCAGAATGTTAGACACACTGCAAGAGAATTGGTGCGAGGTACACGTGTAGTCTTGGTAGCTTTTTTTAGATTAGCTGATTGATTTGTTCGTAAATTATTTGGACCTGTATGATAATATACACTTGGAGCATTTCAGAATCAATTGTTTTTAAGTTATTTATTATTTTCATTGCGTGAAATAATTGATTATTGTGCTGCATATTCTAATGCATACGTATTTTTCTACGGAATATTACATTTTGTTTACAAACGATATATCAATAATATTCAATTATTCATTAACTTTCAAAACTCCAACAATAGGAAAGTTGCGGAGCAAGCGGATGAAGAGGATATGCAGCTCCTTCACAATCTCCCCATGTGTACTGGCGCGTGCATGATTATTACTTAGAATTGTTGCATCGCTCATAATTTGGTCAATGGCACGATGGTATTGGTTCATAATATCATCTGCAATGCTCATTGGTTTGCGGTGGCAGTGTTTTTATTGGTGATGCAACATTCTTTGTCACGAGATAATTACTATAGGCCTTCTTTCTTGGAGCATGTAGAAAATGTGCTTTGTGGAAGGATGAGGGCAGCTGATTGCATCTGATAGCAATGTGCTTTGTGGGAGGATGAAGGCGGTTTATTGCATTTGATAGCGTTGTTCTTTGTGAAAACATGCGGGAGTGCGGCTGGCTGCATTTGATAGCGATGTGTTTTGTTGGAGGATAAGGGCGGCTAATTTCACCTGATAGCGGTGTACTTTGTGGGAAGATGAAGGAGGGTGGCAAACACAATCTCTCCAAATCTAATTCAGTTGAGGTTAGGGGTGGAGAAGGAAGGTGAAGCAAGTTTTGAGGTGTAGGGGTTGAACCATATGGTGCAGCTCCTCGATGATGAAGAAAGATGGATCGAAATATTGCAAATACAATCTCTCCAAGTCTAATTCAGTTGAGGTTAAAGGCGAAGAAGGTGGTTGAAGCAAGTTTGGAGTGTAGGGGTTGCACCATATGGTGCAGTTCTTTGGTGATGAAGAAAGATGGATCGATATTATTCAAATACAATCTCCGCAAGTCTAATTCAGTTGAAGCTAAATGTGGAAAACATTAAGAACCAAGCAGCCTTGATAGAGTTACCAATTATTGTTATTCATGACAAACTGATATTGTTCGAAATACGGTGAACGCTCCATATCACTATTATCGACTGTATATCTAATTGGTCTTGGAATTTTATTTCTCGGAATCTTTTTATATTCAACTACGATCCAAAAATTGAAGATGTGAAGAGACATTCTGTGTTGAAGTCGGTATCCCTGTGAGTCAAATCTTGGGGCAACTGACAGCCAATTCCACATTACAAATATAGCTTGATCTCGCACTGAGTCTGCATGCCTTTGCACAGCAGTCTCCACCAAAACTCTATCATCATTCGTTGCAACAGTCAAATATTCAAACTCGTGCATTATTCCACCTGCACATTCAACATCACCATGCACATTTGTTAGTCATGAATGCACTTCATCTTCAAGGACACGCACCTCAACGGAATTTTTTTACGCATGTTAATTGTACATTGCAATTTAACAGCAAGTTATTTTAATTAAGTTACACATATTACAACGTTTGCCATGAAGCTAACTCTTACCTGGTTTAAAGGTCCATGGCATTGTCAGTCATGCTTTCTTTATTTTGTAGCCCAATTTCCCAAAGATTTGGACCACAGCACGTTCATCTTCGATGTCGACGAACATGCAAGGGACATCAAGTTCCCCAAAAGCAACGCATTGTTCGCAATAGCGTCCTTCGAAAGTCTTTTTGAAAAATGCGCGCAGCCAATGAAATCGCAGCGAACCGCAAATCGCCAGTTTTTGCACAGTTTCCCCATTGCATAGCAAAGGTAATTTGCGCAGCACGACAGTTTTGTGTGGATCGCTTGGATCCGGAAGCAGACCTTGCATTCACGACACGACACGACACGACACGACAGTATAAATAAAATTAAATATAAATATAAAGGTCATCCATGAATGACAAGGTATGACTTCACAGTGCGGTAATAATTAAATTTTAATTATATTTAACCCAGGTCATCAGTGAATAATGAAGGGGGGTGGGGGCGGAGCCCTCAGGGTAGCCCCCACATTACATGCAGTTCATGCATAAATGACAACGTATGACTTCACACGGCGTTAATAATGTAATTCAGTCATCGAGAAAAAATGAAGGGGTCTGGGGCGGAGCCCCCCTGCAGGATAAATTGATCGCTCTTAACACTGTGTCATTGTCGAAATTCACGAATTCCCCTTAACAGTGCCAAAAAATGAAGCCGTGATCGTAGGCTATCTGCTCGGGTCTGGGGGTCTGGGGGCGGAGCCCCCCCAGCGGTACCTACCACACCCCCTTGCCCTTAGATAGAGTTGGACATGGGGAAGGAGTCAGGTCCGTTACGCGGGGGGTCGAGGCGGAGACCGACTTCGTATGTGGTTCCAGCGGTACCGCTGGGGATGGGGGGATCTGGGGGGCGGAGCCCCACCAGTGGTCTAATTCTAAAAACTCCAGAAGCACATTAGGTATAATAGAACCTAGATATTTGAATACCTTAATATCTAGAGATATTTGAAATATCAATGCCCTTAATTTGACGACCTTGGTGGAGAATGCGTTGGCTTATCTAATTTCTAGAAGTATCAACCAATACGATTTCAACCGAATCGTTATTATCCAATGAAAGTGTTTAGACATATATCAGCCAACCAGCAGATAGGGAGGCATGAAATAATATCGGTGTGTTGATACACACAACTTAGAGATATTAGTCGCGATTCGAGGAGTATAAAGGGCCTACTTTTGAATTCAGCTTCATTTTACTTTCAATTCACTTCACATCTTCAGTCTTCAACCTCAACTTTCCAACACATCTAATATGTCTCAACAACAATTCAACCAACTGTCAGGCGTGGAATTCATGGAAAAGGTCATGAGTGGCGCAACCGCTGCCACCCTCGGGAAAACCGAAGTGCTTGTAACCATCACCGAGAATCCCACTCAGGGAATGTCGAAGGGAATCAGCCCGAAGACAATGTTGACGATGTTCATATGCTCGTATGACGGTGTCCCAATAAGCATTGTCGTATGGAACACGGGAATATTTTCTTCACTGGTATGTATTTTTTTTTGTTTTGAATTCCTTAAACGTTAAGTATGGAAAAAATTAAATTTCTGAAAATTTTGCTGTGCTGTTTCGGCTTCGCAGATGTCTCAAGCCCTGCAGACCTCCGACAGTCCGGTTGCTTATCGACTTCTGATGAGCCCTGAAACTGTGATCGTCAAGCAGGCGACAGAATATGAGAGAAACCGTTGCATTGCAATGGTTTCCCTCACCATCTTGTCGCCTGCGTTCCTGCAGCCCATGAGGCAGAAGCTGCCCGACGACTTTTTGCTGGAGTTTGGCGGGCCTGCCCTCTGGTCTGGCAACTTCAGGGTGTTTGGGGAGGATGACACCAATGAGGAGTTGGAGTATACTCCCCCGCCATACAAGAAAACAAAATCTGCTTCGTCCTCACCTGCGATGGCTCCCAGAGGGCTTTTCCCATCTAGCCCAAGCGCAGGGGCTAGCGCAAGCGCAGCTGCTGTGGTTAGCGCAGAGCCTGTCCCTGCGGCAGCCACGCCAGAACCTGACTACATTGTGGCAGCCGCTGTTAACTTGAAGGAAAATGTAAATGTCTCGAAGCCCAAAGCTGCTGGTAAGGGTAAAGGTACATCTAAGCCATAGGCTGCTAATAGTAAAGCATAGGAAGCTACTAGTCGTATGTTACATCAATAAGACTAAGAAGTATGTTGCTCAAGTGAAATAAGTAAGTGCATGCATATCGAGCAGTGCACATTGTTGATTTACACAAGAATTGCATATGTACATATGAATAAGCTAGGATTGCTAGAAATGAAATATTATTGTATTGCTATTAGTCTATTATCTATTGCTATTAGTCTAGAAATGCTTCACATCCAGAGGAATCTGAATCACTATATTGTTCCACCTCGTCGCTATTGATACGGTTACCTTTACTATTCAATTTGCAACCAGTGTTGTTTTGAGTAGGGCGTAACAGTTTAACTATGGCTTTTTGTAAAGAAACAGAAATTTTGTTTTTTTGTTTTTTATATAGCGTAAAAATTTGTAATGCAATGATTTGAAATGCATATTTTAATGACGTTAAAGAAAATGTCGGTTCACTTCTAGGGACAAGTGTATACTCGAGTTCAATGGATTTAAAGCGACAGATCCTCTAAATCGAATGAAGTATAATTATCAAATTGTTTATGTAGATTTGATACATCTGCTTTCGATCCGATCTTCTTGTCTTATCTTAAATGCGACAACGGTTAATTATTCTATCGCGAATAGAGGATTTATACAACCCATAATTTCCTCAGGCAGGTAAGTAAGGTACATCTAAGCCATAGGCTGCTAATAGTAAAGCATAGGTAGCTACTAGCAGTTTTCTAGTCGTAACAGTTTAACTATGGTTTTTTGTAAAGAAACAGAAATTTTGTTTTTTTGTTTTTTATATAGCGTAAAAATTTGTAATGCAATGATTTGAAATGCATATTTTAATGACGTTAAAGAAAATGTCGGTTCACTTCTAGGGACAAGTGTATACTCGAGTTCAATGGATTTCAAGCGACAGATCCTCTAAATCGAATGAAGTCTAATTATCAAATTGTTTATGTAGATTTGATACATCTGCTTTCGATCCGATCTTCATTTATCTTAAATGCGACATTTATCTTAAATGCGACGTTATATTAATTAACGACAATGGTTAATTATTCTATCGCGAATAGAGGATTTACACAACCCATAATTTCCTTCATTAGGCCTCACGAAAATCTGTCTCTAATTCCCTCAGCGTTCAACGAAGGCCAGAGCCGCAGCCAGAGCCACAGCCGCAGCCACAGCGCAGCAGCAACCACAGCGACTGGGGTAAGCTGACTTGCCATGGGCTTCTCAGCAAAGATGTGAGTGCGGCGTGGTTGGAAAGTGTGAGAATTCATCTGAGACTTGCCATGGGCTTGCTTCATAACTATACCTAGTTTTTGTTTAAGATATTTGGTGTTTTCATCATCCGCAGCCAGAGCGAGCCAGAGCCACAGCCGCAAGGGTCAGGGACCGCCCTTGTAATGGGTGGGGGTTGAGGCTGTAATAATTATTGGGTCAAAGAAAACATCGAAATGTTTACCGGTCAATGCAGATAAACGTTTGTACTCAGCTTTGATTGCTGTTCGCATGCCAATGTGGCGATTTGCTGCAAAATGAAAATTGGCAAGGGGCCTTGTGAGGTAAACATCTTCAATCTTTTGAGCTCTAGATAAGGCGACATATTCCAACCCCGGTGCAAAGCATTGCTTTTCGTTTTCGGTTGGACATAGAACGAGCCCATTTTTAGCACAAAGACTATTGTCACATCCACAGCGCATCCAGAGCCACAGCCGCACAGCGCAGCAACCACAGCGACTGAGGTAAGCTGACTTGCCATGGGCTTCTGGACAGCAAAGATGTGAGCCTGCGGCGTGTACTTGTTATATGCTGGCGGAGTGAAAGTGTATGTATATATAAAGTGTATCAACACAGCATGCAACATCGATACCGGCATGCGACATCGATGCCGGCATGCGACATGCATGATATATACTACATTAATGATGCTGCATCCGCATAATTATTAATCGATGCATGCGCGCGATGCGTATGCTCGTATTAATCAACACAGCATGCGACATCGATACCGGCATGCGACATGCACGATGTATACTATATTAATGATGCTGCATCCGTGCATAATTATTAATCGATGCATGCGCGCGATGCGTATGCTCGTATTAATCAACACAGCATGCAACATCGATACCGACATGCGACATGCATGCATACTATATTAATGATGCTGCATCCGCGCATAATTATTAATCGATGCATGCGCGCGATGCGTATGCTCGTATTAATCAACACAGCATGCGACATCGATACCGGCATGCGACATGCGTGTATACTATATTGATGATGCTGCATCCGTGTCCGCGCATAATTATTAATCGATGCATGCGCGCGATGTGTATGCTCGTATTAATCAACTAATAATTGCTATATTAATTGCTGGTATTAATCAACACAGCAACAATGATAAGAACAAGCCCTCCTCTTCCACCCCTAGGCAATGATGAAGATCCAAAGGGATTTGGATTCAACTTATGCAACCCGATACGTAGTCCGGCAACATTGATATACACAAGTTCATTTCTTTCACCGGATGAATATAAGAGCAGTACATCTGACTATGTTCGAAGTCCTGCAATACTTCTTCCCTCCACTGAAAAGGACAACAAACTTGATTGGCACAATTCGAGCCCAATTGACGCAAGTGACAGACCAGCCATATTCACATGCACACACAATCCTTACACAACCCTCAGGATTGACCAAGAACCAATTGAATACACGCAGGTCATGAGTATGAAACATATGCTCGCGAGAGTGACACACGCTGCTTGTTGAGTGACACCCCTTGGTTGCCACATATTAGCATAACATGACCTGAGAATCATGCCAGCCATGCCAACATGAACATGACTTGAGAACCCCCAAGTCCTCTGTTATGAGTATGACGAATAGCTCATGAAAGTGACACACACTGCTTGGAGAGTGACACCCCTTAGTCGAGAGAGAGTGGCACCCGCTGTTCATGAAGTGACACACGCGGCTCGAGAGAGAGTGACATATGATGCACGAGAGAGTGACACACGCTGCTGGAGGGAGTGACACACGCTGCTGGAGGGAGTGACACACGCTGCTTGGAGAGTGACACCCCTTGATTGCCACATATCAGCATAACATGACCAGAGAATCATCCAGCACATGCCAACATGAACATAACTTGAGAACCCCCTGCTCGAGAGAGTAGCATCCTCTATTATGAGTATGAGACATGTGCTCGACAAAGTGACATAAGTGACACCCCTTGGTCGAGAGAGAATGGCACCCGCTGTTCATGAAGTGACACACGCGGCTCGAGAGAGAGTGACGCCTGCTGTTGAGAGAGTAAATATCAAAAAGAATATGTATGCAACCTTATATCATATGAATATCTGAATGATACTCAATCATTGGGTCATGAATGTGTTCTTATTGGGTGTGCTGGAATATTTAAGGTTTCAACTTTTGGATGTGGCAGTCGATCCTTCATATGTAATAACCGAGAAGGCAACTTCTTGGGCATGTGTTGGATCTGCACTTTAGTTTAAAGATGCGCCACTATCACATCAGTTAGGCCTTTATTTCTAGCAAACCTGCTTTGACACCAGATATTAGCATAATATGATCTGAGAATCATGCCAGCCATGCCAACATGAACATGACTTGAGAACCCCCTTCTCCAGAGAGTAGCATCCTCTGTTATGAGTATGACGAATAGCTCATGAAAGTGACACACACTGCTTGGAGAGTGACACCCTTTAGTCGAGAGAGAATGGCACCCGCTGTTCATGAAGTGACACTCTGACACATGGGAACTCTATGTATGTAATCCTGAATACATCACTTCATATGTGTATCTAAACGAACTATGTCATTGGGTCCTGGAGTTTTGTTAGTTGGGTGTTTGTTAGTTTTGTTAGTTCCTAATGTACATGTAGAGATATTACATACTAATTATATGACAAGTGCAATACGTGCAGCAGGCAAATGCCTCAGACATGCTTACTCGTAATAGGGTGGGAACAGACACTGGACTATGTATAATATATAATATAATATGTATGAACAGCTAGCACGTCGATGCTAAATACCAAATGTGATTGTGTTGTACACACATATCGTGATCATTGAACTTGCTTTCTGATATGTCTATACAAACTATGACAAGTCGACACTCCAATTCTAATATGTATTTGGTTGTTGATGATGTTACACAGGCATGGCGTTGACAAGTGAAAGTCACAGTACATTTAATCCATACACGATATATACATAAACTCATACAAAATGCATACAACCTAGGTTGTATAATAATACCAAAATACAAACTATGTAATATATATCATTAAATACAAGTGTATCTTGTGCCTTGTTATTAGCAAGGATAAAGAAGCTGGTTTGCATAACTACAGGTACTCACAACAAGTTATACAAGAGATCAGTACTTCAACTTAAGAGGTATGAATATCACGACCATTTCACCCAAACCGATTTCTCTTTTCATATTCATTTGGCTATCACTTGCTCCACTGATTTCCCATGAGAGTTCTTGGGACCAAAGCACATCATACCCAGTGTATCTATACAGAGTCGTAAACCCTCCACCTAATGCACCAAATTCTAATACTTTTGTTCATATTAAACATCATTCACACCTAGGACAACATCCATATTCATATATTAATACAAACTATTTCACATCGACCATCCCCCTAACTAGCAATATATTACATAATGATAAGCCTCCTATATTATTAGCTGGCAAACCCTTTAGGTTCTCATTTCCATATGTACCCCAATGGATGGCATACACAATACATTACCTGGCATATGTAAATATTTCACTGCTAGATCGTGCTGAATCTAAAATCATGCGTTCAAGACACGTCAGGCGACGCCAACACTGGCCCAACATCCAATCCTTCTCGTTCCTTTATAGTTTCAATCCACCTATATACACATGTTGTCCATTAACTTTGCTGGCATTCTTTTTCTTTTCTAATAAGGCACGCACAAACGCCAAATTCCCCACGCTGCCTATGTTCACAGATTTCAAAAAAAAAAACGAAACTGACACCAGTAACATTCCATGTGATGATACTTCTCAAACCCAGGTATACACTAATGAAGACCACCATGATGATCCCTATGAACTCAAATCTATTAGAATTGACCAAGATCCTTTTGTGTTGCATTCCATTAGAATAGATTCTACGTATACAGATACTATCACAGACCCATTCAGAGTTGATCATCAAGATCTATCTTCTAAGGCCAATCTGATTTCAATTGTGAGTGATGAAGATGACAAACATGTGAAAGTAATACAGTTGCCCAACGCAATCAGCACTCCTGCAACAATGATAAGTACAAGCCCTCCTCTTCCACCCCTAGGCAATGATGAAGATCCAAAGGGATTTGGATTCAACTTATGCAACCCGATACGTAGTCCGGCTACATTGATATACACAAGTTCATTTCTTTCACCGGATTAATATAAGAGCAGTACATCTGACTATGTTCGAAGTCCTGCAATACTTCTTCCCTCCACTGAAGAGGACAACAAACTTGATGGGCACAATTCGAGCCCAATTGACCCAAGTGACAGACCAGCCATATTGACATGCACACACAATCCTTACACAACCCTCAGGATTGACCAAGAACCAATTGAATACACTTCAAGTAGTCTATTGGGAGGGGGAGCCAGTTCTACATTATCTCCTATCCAGAAACAACGTAAAGCAGACTATCAGAGGGCTACCAGAGCAGCTAAAAAAGCAGCTAAGCAAGCAGAAGCTAAGATAGCAGCAGAAGCTCAAGTAAAGGTAACCCAGAAATCAGGCCAGAATCAGCGTGCATATAAGGCTAGAAAAACCGTTGATGACATGCCACGTAAGGCTAGAAAAACCGTTGATGACATGCCACGTAAGGCTAGGAAAACCGTTGATGACATGTCAAAAGAAAATAGGGACGCCAGAGACTATGATGCTGAGTACACCAGACAATCAGTATTTTTCACTTGCTGTGTATGTCTACATGAAGGGGGTATGGATGATATGCAGTCAAACAGGGAGGTTGCGGAATCCGCGCCAGAATTGCACCATGCCAGACATGAGTTCATTACAAAACTAGAGGACATGCTCAGTGACAGAAGTTTATACAAAGAAGCCTACCAGGGCTGTTTTAATGCATCAGGTTATTTGAAAACCGGTTCGCATTTATGCAAAAGATGCTACAAACAAATGAAACAAGCTGATTTACCTGAATATGACCATCATGAAATGTTCGACATGGAGGCAATTAATTCTTCAGAAGATGATATAGAGTCAGCTACACCCCATTCCAGAAATAAGAGGAAACCTAGGCATCAATTAGAACGGGCTACGAGTGCAGAAATTTCAGACAATGGCGATACTGACGTTGATGAAAGTGAGGCTGAAGAAACTCTGAATGATGTGGATGATGATGGAGTTAGTAAATCGTACATGCCTAAGCAGGCAGCCCTCAATTACTTGCATCCTGGACTCATACCTGAGGAACTATCAGATTTGAACGTGGTTGAATTGTCAATGATAGCCCTATTTAACCCCATACTAAATATAACCACACTTCCATCCTATGGTTGCAGGGGGGTCAATGGTGGCGCTAGGTATACTGTGGTTAATGACGTGGCAAAGGTGGCAAAGAGTTTGCCTCGTATGCCAGATGTTGACACAACTTGCATACTTCGTCACAAGACGAATAGAAATGCTAAGGATCATACATTTCGACCTTTACGAGTCCAACGCGCATTAGAATGGCTGATAATGCACAACCACTTGTACAGGTCTGCTGTTGCAGATGGTAGTCTAGATATAGATTTCTCAGTTCTCACACAAGACATGGATGACGTTGAGGGGACAATTAAGCTAGCTCCACAATTTGACATAAATGATGATGAAGACAAATTGATTGGGGAAACCACTGTTGACAAGGATCCGACCGATGATACAAATGATCTTCCAGATATTCTTTAACAAACCCCCCCTCCCATGTTGAATGAACTCAACCACCTGAAAGAAGTAGTATTACAGAAACCAACCCCTGTCATATATAAGGCAGATTCAACTTTCGAGTATGCCCACCCATATAATGATTGCTTTTTTTACGAAAAATGCTTTCCAAACATATTCCCATATGGATGTGGCGGGCCCAGCGACACACATGGCTTAGACAACAATGAATTTGTCAGGTTAAGCTTAGAGAGAGGTGGTGATAGACGGTTCCAAAAGAGCGCAAATTACATATTCTGCTTCTACACTTATGTGATGCGTAGGAAGGTCGGTGGAGTAACAGCCACAGCAGCAAAATCCTATCTTGATTCAGACTTGCCTAACCCTTCAGATCAGGAAAATATATCTGTAGATGATGTCATTGGCGCACTGAACACACTTAGGTCAGACAATGATATTTCCTGTGAGAGTTCATCTAGAAAGAGCGTATTTCAACAACATTTAGACCGTGTTTTGAATCGATTGGTTGCGTATGGTAGATCGTTGCCGGGGACATCAATATTTATTAAGCATGAAAGGCGAAAGCTTCTTTCAATGGTAAGCAGCAAGATGATGCAAGCTGGTGGTGCCTTACGCTATTTCCTCACATTTGCTCCAGCAGATAGATATCATAACAGACTTTACGCCACGATCATTCGTGACCAACAGGATCAGAGGGAGGACTCAAATTCAGACACCGAAAAGAGCGCTGCAAAATATGATCAATCAGAAAGAACAACAATGTTGAGAGACCATCCAGCGCTCGCATGTAGGTTATTCCATAAGAAACAAGAATGTATATGGAAAAAACTTATAACCAGTTCAAAGTCTCATCCTTTTGGTAGTAAAGTGGTTGATTGGTGGAGGCGCATTGAGTTCCAAATGAGAGGATCACCCCACTGTCATAGCCTCCTATGGATATGCAATGCATTAGATGGGATCACAAAAGAACATGCCTCCTCAAAGGACCCTGAAAAACAAGAACAAGTTAAACGTTGTGTGGAAAAAGTAGCAACTTGCAAATTAATGCCAAAAAACTCAGAAGATCATTATGCTACTAATAATGATGGACACCAGGGTGAGGATAAATCATTAGAATCTCACTTGTCTTGGCTACCTGGTAGGAACTATTTCAAGGATCGAGATCATCCCTGCAAACCAGAGTTTAGTTTATATATGGATGGTCAACCGTTGGATTTCTCACCATCAGATAATTGGGAAGAAAAACCTAATGGTGATGTGGCATCTGATGAATCCTTAACTCAGGGTCAGAAATTGGTACAAGTGTGGTATCGACGTCTGCAACTTGCTAATCAAATTCATAGGTGCACACAAACTTGCTTCAAGTACAGTAAATCAGTTTTCAACAAGGTTTGTCGATTTGGTTTCTCACCAACAGGCTGGATAGGGGGTCCAACAAGCACTGATGAAGCAACATTGGTGGTTGACAAAGATGGGAGAGGAAGGAAGCGAATTCAAATACTTCCGCCACGAGACAACATGTGGTTGAATAACTACATTAAGACACCTCTCATCCCTATCGCAACAGGAGGGAATCTAGATATCAAATACATAGACAACCAAGTCGGAGCTGCAGAGTATTGTGCCTCATATGCTTCAAAAGCTGAGGCCCCGGATTCAGCCATGCTTAAAAACCTAGTTACCAGAAAAATTGCAAACTTGATTTTACAGAGTCAGTCGATTACAGACAAACAACGCTTGTCAATAGTAGCCAACAGTTTGGTGGATTCAACTCAAGTAGGTGCCATGCAAGCTTGTTGGACTTTATTAGGCCTCCCCTTTGTGCAATCATCCAGGGGCGTTCTCAGCATTAATACTGCAGTAAGTAAAGATGTGCCATCTGCTGTGATTGTTGATGAAGATAAACTGAAAGAGTTGAAATTATCAGGAGGCACACAATCAGCTATAGATTCATCTCCCAGGTCACAAATGGGACGCAGAGTCGCCTATGGAAAATTTGTTCGCCAACAGAATACAATAGGTGGGTGCCAAGCAACTTTCCATCAGATGCTGACGTACTTTTCTTTTAGGACTTTTGATACAAACAAGTTTCCCAGTGATAGTAAGATACCAATCGCTCCTGTACGAATATTGTTGGATGCGCAAGGTAAACCATCATACCTAGACAAATTCCGTGTCGATGATGTGGTGTTCACACCATACCAATCACCCAAGGTAATTTCCTTGTGCCCTTACTATCCTCAGGATTTAACAGATGAGGAATCTTGTTACAGCACAGTGCTGTTACATACCATATGGCCAAATGGACAAGAAAGTCAGGTACTTCCGCCGGACACCACAGCAATAGTGCATTTGGATACTATGATTAAGACAAAATCAATGCCTCCTTATGTAACTCAAGCTTTGGAGACAATCCAAAAGAGTGAAACAATCCTTAGGAATGTTGGTAAGCCAACCTTTGAAAGTGTACCAAGAGACCATGATGGGAATGATGACTACCAACCAGATTCCGTTCCTGATGAGTTTAGAAACACCGCTCATGAGAAGTACTCCTTTCAGTCAGATACAAACGTGATTTGTAACGTGACTTTAAGCCAAAAAGCATATCTAGCGAATTTTCTCTCTAGTAATCTTAAGGCATTTATGGACAATTTGACCACTAGCAACAGAGCAACCACTGAAGATGATATCATAAACATCCAGCAAGGTAGGAAGGTACCTGTTAACAATGAAGAAAGCAGTGAGTGCAATCTGGATCGAATGGTTGATGGTATGACGTCTATGCAACGTGCTGCATACGACAAGATAAGTAGTCATTTAACTGGAGAGAATCCTAATCAATTGCGAATCTTTGTGTCAGGGGAAGGCGGTACTGGTAAGAGTCATTTAATCAAGGCTGTTCGTGAGAAGGCACAATTAGTTTTTGGTAAAGCAAGAGGTATACACGGCAACACCGTAGTCATGGCGCCTACAGGTAACGCCGCCTTCAATATATCTGGGTACACCTGGCAGAGCGCACTTATAAAAGCACCACAAGATGGCGATATTACCACTAGTATATCACAAAATAAGGCAGATGTTCTAGCTAGAAATTTAAAGGATTGCAAGCTAGTGATTATTGATGAAATATCTATGATCAGCTTATCAGACCTATACAATATTCACATTCGACTTTGTGCAGCAAATTCAACCCGTGAAAATTTTGCTGAAGTATGCAAAATTCCTTTTGGTGGAATGCATATCATAATCCTGGGGGACTTATATCAACTTCCAGCAATGGGTACTTCAGTATACCAAACACCAGTAATGAACAATAAAAATCCTAAATACTACAACGCATGTTTGAATGGTAAAAATTTATGGAACTCTATTACAACTTATATTGAGTTAACTGAAAACGTTCGACACCAAGCTAAAATTGGAGAGGAGCTCCCACCACTAGCAAGAATATGCTCAACTGCTAGAAAAGGTTTGCCCACCGTAGACCAATTTGCTGAACTATGGTCCAGGTGTTTGTGCAGTGGAGTGAAAGAAGCCCAACAAAAAGCTCCAGTGGATGCTATGTGGGTAGCAGCTACACATGAAAGGGTTAATGAGATTAATAAGATGTGTTTCGAGAATTTGGTGGAGTCAGGTGCAACGCATTACAGAATCCACGCCCAACATTATACCAGTACAGGAGAGCCCTTATCAGACGAGGTCCACACCAAATTATCTAAAATTACAACATCAGGTACTAAAGCGTTGCCAGAACATAACGATTTGCAGGAACAACACCTTGATTTGGCTATTGGTAGCCGAGTAATGAGCACTATGAACTCTGCAACACAATTAGGCGTATATAATGGTGCTCAAGGCACAGTTATTGGTTTTGGTTTCCAGGGCCAATCTTATGAAAACAATATGCCTACTGTTTCCCAATTTATCGAAGGCAAATTGGAAATCCCAATAGTCTTTGTGCAAATGGATGGTGGAGATGGATGGGGTTATAAAGGCGATTCTGTTAGTCCCACTCTACCGCGTGTTGTACCTTTTGTGGCTGAATCTTGCAAAACTAAACTATGTGGGAAATATACCAGGAAACAATTAAAACTTAGAACAGCTCACTGTATCACAATTCATAAAAGCCAAGGGTTAACGGCTAAAAATGGGCTCGTTCTATGTCCAACCGAAAACGAAAAGCAATGCTTTGCACCGGGGTTGGAATATGTCGCCTTATCTAGAGCTCAAAAGATTGAAGATGTTTACCTCACAAGGCCCCTTGCCAATTTTCATTTTGCAGCAAATCGCCACATTGGCATGCGAACAGCAATCAAAGCTGAGTACAAACGTTTATCTGCATTGACCGGTAAACATTTCGATGTTTTCTTTGACCCAATAATTATTACAGCCTCAACCCCCACCCATCACTCAGCACATGTCCATAGCGAGATAGAGAAACCAAGTACCCCCTCTCAAAAATCTACCAAACAACCCGCTGCACAAACAACATGTCACTCTGGTCTGGCAAACTTGGGGAATACATGTTATTTTAATGCTATCATTCAGTTTCTCACACAATGCCCACATTATTTAGAGTCAGAACCTACTCAATCCCCACAGGCAGCCTTTTCGAAAACGGACCAGTTGTTTTACTACATAAGGAGCTTAACGAATAATATCACCACTGGTACATTAGCTGACCCAAGGATTACCCTTGAATTGGTTAAGCAACTACACCCGAATTACAATAATTCATTACAACATGACGCATCAGAGTTTTTTGTGGATATACTAGAGACATTTAAACACGTGAAATCCGCAAGTACCTTCATGGGTTCTTACAAATATACAGCAATATGCAACAACAAAGCATGTGGGCATCAGACATACCAATTGCAGGATAATCCGGTTATGATTATAAACAACCTTCAGACCTACAAGAAGCGTGAGACTTTAAAATCATGTATCAACCAAGCAATGTCCTCTAAAGCGATCCCAACATGGATATGTTCACAATGCGGACAGAAATCCGATAAAAATGCTTCAATCATGTCATTTCAGATCTTGCCAGAAACTCTCGTAATAGTACTCAGTAAAACAGACAATTCTGGAAATATTTTGCCAACAGAAGTGGACATACAACATGTGCTAACTCCTAAAGATTTAAAATTGCCAACAAATAAAATTGATGCTGCCTATGAACTATGTGCTATAGTAAAACGAATTGGTACCCATGTTACCTCAGGACATTATACCACATGTTTACGCAACACCAATAATACATGGATTCATTGCAATGACGATTCAATTACACCCATATTAAAAAAGGATTTGTGTAAGGATGCATATATGCTTCTTTATAGAAAGAAATCAAACCTGAGCCAAACCCCAAATAACTTTTCATCTCAATCATCTTGTTCAACATTATCGCAAAACATAGACATGACAACCACTTCTACAACAACTCTCGACTCCCAGACTACATCCTCCACTCTGATAAAATGTTCACAACAGCCTGTCAACATACAATATACACCAGTACTTCTCCCACACAATACATCAGTTGTTCATATCCCATGGGAAAACAACTCCTGTTTTATAGACCCATGCTTAGAATGGTTGTATCAGCAGAGTACAAAACATATCTTTCTCACCAACAATAGCACTACAAGCAATGCAATCTATCATGCTTTGTGGGCACGTGCAAATGGAGGTTTACAGCACATTATCACTTCTAGAAACCAATTGCGAGATCATCTTACTTCAATCGATCCGAACAACTGTGTCGGAGCAAATGGAACTTTTGGTAGTGTGTGGAATACTATATACTACATATTTCAACATTCACCAGACACTATTAGAATGTATGCTGAAACCAAGGCAACATGTACTCAGTGCCCCTATTCTAGAAACACGCGCGTTGCTTCACACCCCTATCCACTAACAGAGATCATCTATACAACTTATGTGACTAGCATGAACACTACAATTGTTGACCCATTCAAATGCATGCTACTAGAATTTGAACATCGATTAATTCGAAATTGTACTGCCTGTCATGCTGAGAACACTATGGAAAACCAGGTCCAATTTAATACTGCCCCTGCATTCATCATGATCGAAGTGGGAAACCTCAGGACAGCAAAACCCGGTGTACCATTCATTTTCAACCCTTCCCTTAATAACAACATTTTACAATGTCATCAAAATTGTGCATCATATTATCTATCAGGTATCATTCACTTTCAAAATAGCCATTTCTACCTAGATGTCAGGGTGGCTGATGATTGGATGCATGTCAATGACTTTGCTAACCATACATATAGAAGAATTCCACCACCTTGTACACCAGTTGATACTTCTATGATGTTTTTATATACCAAACATACATGAAATTACAAATGGGTCAACCACCACAAGTTATCCTGTGGAAGAGGATAACCGCCAAGCACGTAAGGCGATGTTACGTGCACACTAACTTCAGTTTCAGTTTTCTTGATTTCCTTTGCTTTTTGAGTTGCTGTTGTTGTGGTATTATTTGTGATTTTGGTATCTCTCACAGTACAAAATCGTGGCAGGTACTAATGCCAGAGCTTACTGAGTTGTTGGCACAATTTCTGTTTGTTTTATTACCATTGGTAACAATCAAAGCTTTCAAGCCGGTTGACGCCTTCACACCGCTCAACAGCAGAGCTGTTCCCCAAGGAAGAGGCAGTGAAATGAAAGGAGGACCATGCCTAGTACCCTCCTTTGCAAACTTAACCCAATGGGCAGCATCTGGCAACGTGTATCTAGCTTCAGTTCAACGCATGGGGAAGAGGATTGGTTTACTATTCTGTAAGCCATCTACATCACGTACCCCAGATGGAAATATGGTACTAGATTCCAAGATGTTACTAGCCGGACAAGGAACTTCTGGCCAATTTGCATTCCATGAAAACGTACAACATGCTTTAAACAACGTCTACCCTTACTTTAATGACACTGCAGATGTTGATGCTAAAGGTGAGCTCATACCATCTCAAAAACTTTCAATTCATATGCATATAGTTTTCTATACTAATGACTTGGTATCTCATTCAGGTAACAAAAAAGACCCACCAAAACAGCGAGCTGTTTACAGCATTACATTTCAGGATGGAAGTGGTATTATATGTTTCACTAGTGTCCGCTGCACAGACAATCTAAATGTACGAGCTAACATACGACCCATTTCTCCAAGTACTCCGATAATGGTTTCACCTGAAGATTGGGAGGCAAGGCCACTAAAGGTATATCCATGGCGTTGAAGTGGCATCCATGGCATTCAAGTTACATCATTTCAAATTAAAATTCATGCTGGTGGCAATTCTTGCTGAGATATATATGACTTACAGGTAGCAATATGGGACACGCCAGAAAACTTAACACTGTGGTCACCGAAAAACGACGAAGCAGAAATTACGTTGAAAGATGTCTGGCAGTACAGGCTTGATCCCTATTGTTCACCTGCTGAGCACGCTCTCATGCTCTGTGGTGTGACGGAGAAATTGGCTAGTGATCCAGCTGAAAGGCACCTTGAGTTCAAGGACTACTTCAAGGACTACACCCTCCTGGAGCTCTTTGGACATGCTGAAACCTTGCACAGGGCCTATGCAGGTGAAGACCTAATCTCATGTCTATTCCAACTCCCACCTAACACAATCAAATCTCATAGATGAATATTATTAATCAGCATTCCTTCACCATAGATGAAAAATGTTCCGGTGCCCATTCGTGCAGGATGTGGTCCCCGACATGGTATTGAGTGCATGAACATGACAGCTCTACTCTGCAAATCAGCAAACAACAACACCCGTATCGCTAATATTGCAGCAAGCTTGGATGTCAGGCTGCTGGGCCTGGCTGTTGTTCGTCATCTGGTAGCAACTGAGTTAGCCATTGTTAGCCAAACAATCGCTGATGGACATCCGTATGCTCCGGAAGGGTGGAATCGCAAGGCTGTTCGCACGACGGCAAAGAACATCCATTTTTACCGTCAACCCATGAAGGGCACCATTGTCCTCGTGGATGGTCTGAAAAAGTCTAATAAGGGCACTTCTTACAAGATCAATATCCGCAAGCGCCTTTTGGGCTCTAAAGTCCAGTTACCTGAGGCCGGCAAGGTAAGGAAGCCTACTAATATTTTGATCAAATGATTTTCTAGAGTGTCAACACAACAGCTCACTCGCAACTAATAAAGCCAAGTACTAACTACGGTTTCTGGGGTACAGTGGTTGGCACTACCTTACCACATAAATCACCCCAAACACCAACATAAATTTGCACTTGGCATCGATTACTCCAAGCTAGTCATGGGCCACAATCTCAGCAAAGAAATAGGCGTTGGACCTTTAAGGTAAGAGTTCTTTCATTTGGTGACATCCTTGCTCATACTACCGCTGCCGACTGTAATACCCTTTCAATTCAACAACATTCAACACAACTTCACACGCATACTGAGTGTCTTTTACACCATGCAGGTACCACATGGAAAAGGAGATTAACCTGCTCAAAAAGTATCATCCAGAAAACATCACAAATCCCTGCAGGCACCCCAAACCAGAGGGTTATTGCTACCAACTCGTTCGAATGTTCGCTAATAATGGTATTGCCCCATATCCCAAAAACCCAAACAACTATAGACACCTTAATTACTGATGCTGATTACTGCTACTTGCTTCATGAATTATGCCAGGCCGATTAATTCTTCTATGGATTAGTCTCTGATTGTGTATTTATGGATGTGGACCAGGTGAAGGAGCAGAAATGCTACACTATTTCGGCATCTTGCTTCCTTTCCAACAGCTCAGTCACCAGCAACAAATTCGTGCTTTGAAAGGTAGCCACTGCACCAAATGTGCAGTACTGTCACCTGAAGAACTCCCACCTGGAAGGCACTATGTCATCTCTTGGCTAGACTGCGACCTCAGCCACATCCCTGAAAACTTAGTACATTCCTTTCTGTTGACCAACTCTCCCAAGACAGCAATGCCTCATACAAATGCACTCTGTGGTTTCAATGCAAGTCAAGTTAAGGTAGGGGGCGCAGCCATTGACCCCGAGAATTACATGAGTTCAGTTGCGCAAGAAGAATTCAGGGTCCGACAGTTAGCAATATCAATCTTGAAGCATGTATGCCATAAGTCTGTTGTTCAAGATGCTGCTCCAACAATCGTCGCTCTCACCGATTCTGGACCAAGAGGAGGTATCCTGCAGAAACCTCCAACCAAGAAACAACCGCGCAACTGGAACATGTCTTATTTGATGCGTCTCATGAACCAACCAATGACAATGTTGGTTAAAGATGGCAAGCCAGTGTTAGATGAAAAAACCAATGAACCAATGAGACAGAAAAGACGACACCGCCCTACTCAAAACAACACTGGTTGCAGATTGAATAGTAAAGGTAACCGTATCAATAGCGACGAGGTGGAACAATATAGTGATTCAGATTCCCCTGGATGTGAAGCATTTCTAGACTAATAGCAATAGATAATAGACTAATAGCAATACAATAATATTTCATTTCTAGCAATCCTAGCTTATTCATATGTACATATGCAATTCTTGTGTAAATCAACAATGTGCACTGCTCGATATGCATGCACTTACTTATTTCACTTGAGCAACATACAAGTCCTACTTCTTAGTCTTATTGATGTAACATATATAGGAATCAATATATATCCAAAGTTTTTACATATTGGGTTCCTCAAATGAAATTTATGTAGATTCATACCTCCTTCTACCTCAAAATACCAGTGCATTCATGAGTCAAAGACTAGGAATTTCCGAACTACGTTCCCATCCAACTGCAAACGTCCTACCCACCAATGCACTCTTACAAAATATTTAATTACGTAATCATTGAAATCGAATGACTCAATGCATGTACCTTAAGTAAGGGTAACTTAGGGAACTAATTCATATGTTCACAATATCATAATGCACTAGAGTTCAACCCCATTAATCAATTCTCTATGTTCTTGAAAATGTATAATCCACCTAATGGTGAGACTAACTTCCACCATATTACATTTAATAAGTTCTATTAAGTGAAATTATATGTGAACAGCAACACATTCACAACTAGATCTATACACCATTCATATCTGACATATATAAACAATACCACACATCTAGAAATTCACTACAACCGTTAATGTATAGATTTTATATTTTTTCCCCACCTGTACGTTCACGTACCCCCTATAAAAATTCAGTAGCTCTTAACACTGTGTCATTGTCGAATTCCCCTTAACAGTGCGAAAAAATGAAGCCAGACACTGTGACACTGTACGCTGTATACGATTTCTGTCTCAGTTTTTTTTACGTCTTCATTCTTCAAATCTGAGAAATGTGTGAACGGATTCATAAAATTCAGTGCCTGTTAACACTGTGTCATTGCGCCATGACATTGTCGAAATTCACGAATTCCCTTAACAGTGCGAAAAAATGAAGCCTGAATCGTAGGCTGTACACTGTACGCTGTACACGACACAGTGTAGAGCTGTGACACACGACACAGTGAGCTGTGACACTGTAACCGACACGACTCGGTGTGTCACTGCACACACGACACGCGGCCACGACACGACACGACCGTATAAATAAAATTAAAATTAAATATAAAGGTCATCCATGAATGACAAGGTATGACTTCACAGTGCGGTAATAATTAAATTTTAATTATATTTAACCCAGGTCATCAG
>LGRX02004236.1:0-17064 GCA_001247695.2 Cymbomonas tetramitiformis
GGGTTCACTGGACGTGCTGGGGGTGGGGCGCACGGGTTCACAGGAAAACGCACCGGAGTATCGAAGGAGGCAGATCCGGAGTTGCCGTACGCCCAGTACTGCGGGTTTCGCAATAGAGACAGCACAGTCTCGGTGAGGATGTAATGAAGGCCTGAGAGGGTGGGGATCGGGAGGGGGCACACACCAAGCAGCCTGAGCCATGGCAACTGAAGCTGGACCCGGCCATCGTCCCGGGGGGAGCAGCATGCTAGGCAATGCGAGACGGGGCGGTGGCACCGCGCGGCAGGGTGCAGCGCAACATAGCTACCGCAGCTGCCACACACTGAACGGCATGGAGCGCACTAACCAAGGCCAGCCCAGCCGCCGTTCAACAACAACAACAATAAGACACGACCGGTGGGGCTTAAATGAAAATGGATCAGTGGATGAAAGAAACCCGCAAAAGCAGGCCGGGCCCGCAACATATTACCACATACACCGAGTAAAATCAGCAGTATAGATGACAGCATGGCCTGCCGGCATGAATCACTGCCACGCATGCGACGCACAAACACCCGGGAAACGCAGAGCGGTGTGCTCGGGTGGCATCCCCCACAGCAGCTCACAGCACAGCACATGCACAGCAATTATTGCCGGCGTGGATGATGAAGGGAAACTGAAACCGAACCAAAGGTGAAGAAGGTCCGACACACTTAGAGACGTGAGGAGCGCCCAAAGGCCCAAATAGCACAACAAGAGCCTTTGCTCGGTGTCCAATCACTCATGCCATGCAACAAGCACAAGACCGTGATTCAAACCCCAATCATCTAGGCAAGTGATGGCCACACCCTTAACCCGTATCTGCGCGGTGAGACATGGACCTAGCCGAAAGAAACCTGAACTTTGCCATAGAAGCAACACGACAAAGGTGATCGGCACTCCAAGCAAGGCCGCCCAACTACCCTGAAATCCCTGAAATCCCTTGGGTGCATGTTACAAGGTCTCCACTCTATTTGCAGCAGGGAAACTTCTAGGCTTTCTATCCCGAAGTGCGTGGTCACAAAGTACAGCCGGGTGCTTTCTTGGGGGTTGATGTTCAGGAAATCTGTCGGGTGCGGATTTGTGAAAGAGCTCAGCATACACACCGCGTGGTGTGTGTCACATCAACCAAAGTCAGCTCGAGCATAAACCCATAAGGAAAAGTCCTCGTGCACGTACAGCTAGCGCACAAACTCACAGAAAACGGCTGAGACGTGCCCGCGTCTTAGCGCAGAGTGAGGCACCGCTTTGCTCCCACCGCTTGCAGCTGCGAGCGTGGCATATACTCAGCCTGATCGTGTTCAGCCACTAGTCGAAAATAAATCGGGCTCGCGGGAGCTGATGTTTACCTTCTTCGGAGTCAGTGTCTGCACGGTCAGCGATGCGCTCAAGGTCCAGCTGAAGATCTCGCGCAATGCCAAGAAGGCCCACCTGCACGCTGACCAGACACACGTCAGCATGCTGAAACTGCGTGTCATCGCAGGGCAACCAAAAAGATACCTTACAAATATAACCCCCGACTCCGGACAGCAGGGTTGGCAGCAGGGTTGCGCAGCGGTGGAAAGAGCACAGCTCTCTCGGCACGAGACCCGCCGCCAAACTGCGTGCGGCAAAGAGTTGTGGGAGTGGGGAGCGTGATACCCACACCCGCACACGCAACCCGCACAACCCGCACACATAGTGAGCATCAGTCCTGACCCACTACGGCCACCGTCCAGGTGCTGAAAGCTGAGATCGCAAGGCTAGTGGATAACGCTGTTGGATGCCTCGCCTGAACGCGGATAACGCTCATCCCCGGGTCATCTCCGTCGTAAAAGCCCGCGTTGTCGTCATCACGATCATCCCCGCCGAAAACCCCCTTAAGCATGTTGATGGCAAACACGCCCGCCATGGCCTGAGTGGCATCCGAGCAGTCGAGAGAGGCTCAGTTCTGAAATGCAGAGGGGAAAAACCGCCGGCAACAGTTGCATACACCCCGGTGAGATCAAACACAGTAATAATAATGTCTCCAGCAACACAAAACAATCATGGACGAGAAAGACGCAACACCCAATGCAAGCCGAGGGCGGTTAGTATCAAACGCAAGCCAAGAAACGGCGTTCCTTGACGACCTCAAGGCGAGGGCAAACCAAACACGACTTCTGAATTCGAGCGAGGAAGATCGCACTCAACAGAGAACCAGTCCATTAAGGCAGGGAAAACAGTCTTTCTGGTCGACCGAACATGCTGCTGGAGTTACGTTTTAACGCATCTGAGGGAGCAGATCTTCCTTCCGCAGGGCCTCAGCAGATTCAAGGCTGAAACTCCGGCTATAGGTAACCCTGAGGAGAAGCGAAGGGACGGGGCATACCGGCATCATCGCTGGAATCAAAGAGGATACCCCAGACGACGCGCTATTCGGAGCAACCGTCGAGGCAGACGGACCGTACAGCGTTGGTATCGCATGGTGGACATGATGAGTCCGTACAGTTTCCGCCGCACCTGCTGACACTGTTAGAGCTGTCAGTCAGTCAACCAGAACCCGAAAAGGGAACGTCCGGCAGATAAAAGAGTCGCCACCGAGTCGATCCACTCTCCAGGTCCGAGTTGATCAGGCTTGCAGCTGTACTCACTGCGATTACGACCGTCTTGCAAAAAAGGGTACCGAAACAGCGGAGGCATTCGCCTAGCAGCTTAACGTCGGCAAGGTTTCCCAGGGCTCGAGAGCAAAAGTGAACTCGAGAGAGGGGGGCGATGCCATTTTTTGTTAAGAACGTTGTTGGCGCCTCGCATATCGGGTGGCACAGCAGGGGAAACTCACTATTCTCTTGCACCATGTGGCACTTGCGGCGTCTAACTTGAAGCGTTCTAGATCGAGAGATCCGGGGGGCACAGTGTGTCCTCCTCCAAGGGCAGCTCTTTGCCGCCGTGCCTGCACTAACGGAAGGCATTTCGGCGGAAATAAGTGGTCCAGGCCCTACGACCGAAAATGCCGAAAGAATGGTGTGTGCCATCTCTCACAATCGAGGGGAAATATCAATGCTTTTTACGTATTTTGGCCTATTGTCTGATAATTAGTCCCAGGGGTCCTGTTTATATTGAGTGGGATGGTGAAACACGTGCTCGGCGATGATTCATACACTTTCCAAGCAACAGATCAACAGAACGGATCTAATCTACACGCGTGATGACAAACGATGAAAGGAAGTAAGGAACAGATATAGATACTGTTTTGTGACACGTGTACAGCTTATAATTCTAACTGCATCAACATGAATATCCCTGCCGCGCCACTGCAAAGGACATCAGGACCAAGCATGCCGATTGAACATGCTGGCGCGACGGATTTTGGACGCGCCACTCGCGCCAAGGGGGTTTGGCGCCACAGCCAGCGCTTCGGCGCGGGCACAAAAATTCAGCGCCGCGCCAGCCGCGTTTCGGCGCGCTAGCGCCCCCTCTCAAAACCCGCGCTGCGCTGGCGCTTGGCACGCGGCAATGTTGGGCCCCGCCACGCTGAACTGGTAGGAGACTACAATACACCTCAAGTCTAGAATTCCCTCGTTTGTGAGATTGGGGCCGCGGCCGTGCACCTTGCTTGATAACATGCGCAGCGGCTGACGCAGGTGTTTTTGTTTTGGAAATCATGCATGCTACCTGTGTGTGATTATGTGATAGCATTCCACCCCCACACTCCGCTCCCTAGGTCGGTATAGCTGCTATAGCTCGCCTAGATAGCAGAGGCCGACCGACCTGAATGAGAGCTTAAGCAGACTGGCCGTAGAGCTGTGACCCATGATTGCATGGAACTCCACAAAGGGACTGACCCGAACAGAAGTGTTCCTGTTCCTGAACAGGATACAGATCTCAAAGGGAGTGCCATCAATGAATACCCTGTCAGGTCCGCCATCTGAGCCAGCCGGTGTCAGTGGGTGACTGGAAGCATATGTGTGCTTCCGTGAGAAACTGAATATCTTCTTACTGCCTTTAGGGTAGATATGCAGTACCTCCATAGTACATGTTTTATGCCATATGTGGTGTTGGGGCATATATGGGACAATCCAGAAGTAGGTGGTGTTATGCGGGTCAAGAAGAAAGTCATGGTTGCCCTTAGTCAACATTCTGTCAATCATACTGCTACTGTTACGGGAAGTGTGATAACGGGTCAGGTGGATATATATATAATGAATATATATATATCTGTCTGCGGGTCAGGCAAGCACAGGCAGCGGAACTCTCGAAAGTCTAAGATAGATAAAATGGACATACTGTAGGTTTAACTATCGCGGACTGGCCGATCGACAGGTCACGGCAGAGTGACACACGCACTGCACTCCGAGGGGGGAAAGCAGAAGACAGGCCCCCACCTTATAGTGGGGGGGTGAAATCAGTCTCTCCGTGACACTACCTCCTCCCGAAGGAGAGGAGTGCCCGGCACAATGTTCAATCTGCAATCTAGGCATGCCGGCCACCTACAACAGTAACCCTAAGGAGCCTTTTTCAGCTCAGCTAGAACGGCATCCGCCTGCGCTGGTACTGTTGCAGAAGCCAATCACACATCTTCCAATCTAGGGTTTGAATTTTCTAAGCAGAATTGTTCGGCGTCGGGTCAGTAGCTGCTGCAAGCGGGGTCCAAACCGGCCCGTCATTAAAGGCAGGCCAATCCTCCTCGCTCTCATAACCATCAATCATTGCGAACGTCGGCGGGTCAGCTTCCTCCTCGTCCGTGCTGGGGGCATCGACACCTGGAAAAGGTACATCTGCCAGCAGCACATCGCCGGGACCAATATAAACAGGTACCTGCGGGCGGAAGGTCATGGCAGAAGGCTGCTTCTGCTGAGGGTCCCTCTTCTGCCAGGTGTCCGATGTCAAAGCAGGTCGCTCGATCGGAGCGGATGCGGTTGAGGGGGCCCTGCCTGTGGAGAATGCGTCAGCACACACCCATGGGCAAAGGCCGTTGGTGTCGGCGTGAACGTCGGTGAGGGCGTACAGGCGATAGCACACCACGCAGGGGCGACCCTGCCCGTTCCAAATGCGGTACGGACCACCCGTGTCCTCCCATTTCCCCTCAGCAGCAATGACAGGGCGATTGCGAAAGGCCATCACACGGCCACCACCAGAGGGTGAAGACGAATCCCCCACACCACCAGAGTCAGGCGTAGGGGGGGGGAAACGGGCGAGGCGGCTAACACCCTCACGCAACCAGACGCGACGGATGCGATGGGTGAGGGTGTCGAACGACGGTTTCGCTGGATTTGGCACGGTGACACCTAAAATATGTCACCTGCTTCATCCTAGAGTAGTCTGGGTGACCGTCACTCGTAGGCCGAAACCTAATCCCTGAACTTAAAGTCAGGTATATGTTTATCTTTTTTGATCTTATCAATCCGACCGTTCTGATATCGAAACCCTATATTGGGGTATAACGACAAATAGATATATATCGGCCCTGTATATCTAGCAGGTTTTGGTTCGCACCATCGCTTTTACACTGCTTCTACTATGAGTGGCTAAACGCCGACGCTTGGGATGGAGTGAGCGGTCGCTAGGGAGGCACACGCGGTTCGGTGGTATGGCCTAGGCAGCTTGGTTGATTGAGCGGCTTCGCGGACGGTGCACTTGGGCGTTTTCCGAGTTGATTTTACGTTGGCTGGATTTTGCCGTACTTCTGGTCGATATCACACCGTTTGCGGTACCCGGGAATCCTTTAAGTCCACACGACTTCATCGAGTTCTTCGTCCTTATCCGCAAGTTTACGCTCTCGACGACCACCACCTCTTGGCCGCCACCACCGCGACCGCTTCCCGATCACACCCGCTTGCTCCACCCCTACTGTCATTTCATCATGGTTGCCACCAGATCTACTTCGAGCGCTCCTCTGCGGAGGAGGAACCTAGCGACTATTTTCGACCAAGCTGCTGCCCGACATGCGGCCACTCCAGGGACTCCGACGGCGACCGTCCCTCCAGCGTCTGGACCACCTGCGGCATTCGTGGCAGCTGTCCGTACTCTGATCCGCACCAGGCACGACGAGAAGGCCGCCAAATTTGTCGCCAAGAAGTGCTTCGGCTTGAAGGACGAGCGCTTCCATGGCAACGAGAAGAACGTGCACGTCATCTTTACCCGCATGGTGGCTGCTCTTCGCGAGGCTTTCGTGGCCGAGGACGAGCAGCTGGGCGACCTCTTTATACTCGACGACGCCGGCATCACGGTGCGAGAGGAGAGCAATCAGCTCCTCTTCTCCACCCTTGAGCTCCTCGTGCATCCTTCCAGTCCGGCTTCGGACTGGTTGGAGAGCTCTGCTCAGACGTTTCCCGCGGATGGGAAACGTGTTCTGCTCGAGTTTGCACGTAAACTGCTTCATGCCGACGCACCCTTTCAGGGGACGTCGGACTTGCTGGCAGTTGAACTGGGCTACGGCATGGACCCCAACGACTCGATCATGGACTTCAACGCCGCGCTCGCCGCCGCGAAGCGCAAGAACACCCTGGACGAGGACGACGTCAAAGGGCAGTTCATTCAGGCCATGGACGCCGACTACTACAGGCCTGTGGTGTCGAGGCTCCTGCTGCACGACCAGCGGGCGGCGGTGTCCCTGTTGACCGTTCAGCAGTGGGCCCGCGAGTGTCATGCGGCTCACGTGCGGGCTGGCACGGCTTCGCCAAAGTCGGCTGCGGTTGGCAGCCACATGTTGCCTGCGAGGTTTGGCGACCCGCCGAGCGGACACACTTCCGCGGACGCCGACGTGATGGAGATCCTCCTCGCGTTACGCAAGGAGGTGCGCGTTCTCTCCGACAAGGTCAACGGGAAAGGCTTCACTCCCCGCGCGGAGAAGCCTCACAACCCACGCACAGGGTTGAAGTACCGCTTCGCAGCCTCTCCGCTCCCGGAGGGGAATTATTCGCAGGGGAATTCGAAGCTTGTCGCGTTTCATCGTGGGACTGGACAGGCGATCCCGCTTTGCCAGCACTCGACGTGTACGTCAGCACAAGCTAGGCATTGGCACCGCGACTGCCCGCACGGCGGTCCGCGTGCGGAGAAGACAGCTGCTGGGGCGCATTCTTTCGCGGTTCAGGAGGTGGAGGGCGACTTCTACGCCGCTGCCTTCCAGCACGCCATCGACAACAACGACACCGACCGTTTCGACGCGCTATGCTTCTTGGCGGGCGGCAAGCCCGTGATGCTCGAGGATCTCTCTGCCGCCTCCTTCTGTGTGGACGACACCGTTGAGACTCACGCCATCGACGAGTATCTGGAGTGCTGCCAGCCCGCTGACACCCGCCTCGGGGTCTGCGCGGTTGGTGGTGCCATGCACGTCAACACCTTCCAAGTCCACGACAAGATCCCGGGCGACGCTCTGGACGTGCCGCCCCCGCCGGCACCGCCTGCCGCTCCGCAGTCGGTGGTGTCCGACGAGGGCATGTACCCCGTCAGCGCGCTGCACGCCCACGAGCCAGACACGTCCTTCATCATGGACAAGTTTGCGGTGCGGCTTGAACTCACTGACCCTAACCCGCCTCTCGCGATGCATTGCATGGGACCCGTGGCACCCGTTGATTCAGTTTCGGTGACTGAGGGAGAGTCCGAGGATGACGACGAGGGTGATCCGCCGCCGCGGCAGGCTCTTGGCTGCGGCAGACCGCCGTTGGGCTTTGGGTACTCTGCCCTCATGTCTCTCGCAGTCTGCCTAATGCTTGTTATTTGTGCAACTGCCGCGCCTTCAAATGATTGCCCCGCGCCAACATCTTCGGCGACAGGGCGCATCGGCGACGAGGTCGGTGGTGCTGGTGAGCTGACGCCCACGGCCATCCCGCCGGATCTCTACTGGCAGCCGGAGGGCTGGTACCACGGCTGGTACCGTACTACGTACGGGTACGGGTGGACGTGGCTCCCAGGCCCCCCGCAACCACCTGAGGCAGCTCCGATTATTACTGCGCCGCCCTCGCCGGGTGGTGCTCCGCCATCGCCAAACTACGAGCCACCCACCTGGGACGGTGGGGACGGGGATGAACTTTCTTCCTCAATTCGGCACAGGACCGAGCCGATTGCACCCGGTGTAACTGCCTGCGGCGACATCGGCGCTCCTTCAATTATCTCAATTTGCTCTACGAATGATTCGACGGACAGTGGTACCAGCTCTCCTGGGCGCTGTGACAGTGGTACCGGCCCTCCCGGGCGCTGTGGAAGTGGCTAGTGCTAACGTGATTGAGATTAACCTGCCTTCAGTTTGAGATGCTGTAGGTGCAGGTTGCCCCAAGATGGGCTCTGTTTCGGGTTTTCAGTGTATCAGAATTCGGCAGTAGAAAGTAGTGGCACGGCTGCTGCACTGCCTGTTCGGGGGAGGGGGCCTGGCCAGTATGAGCACAGTGCCTCCTGACCCACTAGCACTGACTTTTCTGCCTCTCGGTAGGCATTTGTTTCCTGTTTCGGCTACCTAGTTTGGTCCCCACACTAGGTGGTGTGCTGGATTTGGCACGGTGACACCTAAAATATGTCACCTGCCTCATCCTAGAGTAGTCTGGGTGACCGTCACTCGTAGGCCGAAACCTAATCCCTGAACTTAAAGTCAGGTATATGTTTATCTTTTTTGATCTTATCAATCCGACCGTTCTGATATCGAAACCCTATATTGGGGTATAACGACAAATAGATATATATCGGCCCTGTATATCTAGCAGGTTTGTAGCTGCCGTAGAGGTCAGTGATGATGCCCTGGTACAAGGGGACCTCGTACGGAGATGCATCGGCGGACTTCTCGAGCACCACCAACATAGTCTCCACGCGGGCGGTGTCGTCGAAGTCCGTGTGGTAGCGACGGTGCTCGTCGGACAGGGTGCGAAAGGACTGTATAAGCGGGTTGGGGTCAACGCGATCGTCGATGCGTAGGGCTCGCATGTCCTCCATGAACCTCCCTTTGTCACCACGTTGCACACCTTCCACGTCAAAATGCAGGCGTAGAAGGAGAGCGCGACCGTCAAAGGGGTAAAGCTTGGCGGTCGAGTGGTAGACGTCCAAGGCAGGTCCACGAAGTAGAACCGATAGCACGGCGAAGGCAATGGCGTTGACATCGTAATTGTAGGCGGCGTACGCAAGGTCGAAGTCGAAGATCTTCGCCGTCTCCACGGAGTCGACGGAATCCAGAACAGTGGCCATAGCGGAGCGCAGGGCAAAGTAATCACGCTTGGCATTTGCGCCGTCGAGCGTAATACCGCTGCCCCTAGGGTGATAACCACGAGCTTTGAGGACGTCGATGACGTTCTCGGCGTACTCGAAGGTCTTGGCGAGGTGGTCAGTGAGAGTACCTCGCGTAGAGGCACGATAGGGCGTGTGCCGAAGATTGGCGGTGTCCTCGAAGTAGTCGACCGCTGAAATCTCCCGATGCGTGGGTTTCTCCAGGCAATTGCACTCTCTGGTGACATAAAGATAAATCAACTGCAAGTGGATTCACAGTTGTGTCAGATCCTAAGATATATTTGAATGTACACAACGAGTATATCAAGTGATATCTCTGTGTTCAAATACATCTGGACACTGCTAGATATAATCTGAGCAGTATTTACACAACACCATGTTTGTGTGTGTATGTCCACAACCTTTGTCAATTCATTTATGGTTGCTGATCTGAGTTAGTACATGCATGTGAGTGATCAGTTCTGCATCAACTGTCATAATGCAATGTAGATTTTGATGTTGCTCCAGCGATAGTGAATATGGCATGGGCAGTGCTCAGCAGTTACCAGCTGCATATTGAGCACCGATACTGCCTTCGGGTCTGGAGATATTCTCCATCCAGCCCTACAGCATGTTGTTTAATCCTGTTACCATTACTATCGCCATCGCTGACATCCAGCACGCACATGTGTTTACTGGATGTTATCTATATTATTGTATACATTGTTATTGGTATATTCACTCTGAGTCAGTGAATGTCAATGTATAATGAATGCTAGTGTTTGTGCAGTGTATAGTACTGCTGATTAGTACTGGTGTGTGTGTGTGTGTTTGTTGGCACACACTTTGCAGTATCTTTATGGATATCACAATATCCTAACAATCATGCAGACAGTCAGCATACCACGTACTGATTATATCCAACATGATATATATAGTTTAGGGATGGTTGTAATTCCATGATACTCTCATTATGAAATGAGTTGCTGATAGATTTTATATGAAGCTCAGGTGAGCATTCCTTCTAGTAATCCACCATAGAATGTACATGTTACCTGGAGAGCATCTCGGCTCCACCAGGACACGACAAGCTAATTATGGTGTTGAGACTACTTTCAGGCACCCTTTGCAACACATATTCGAATATAATCTAGCATTCACTGCAATATGCTTGTGCTCTATGCACCACAGCTGTTATCGTGATCAAGCTGTGTAGTATTATAAAATATGTACCATTCACAACATTGCAGTCATTCAGAGTATGATGTGTGCATAATATAGAAATGTATGCACTGTATATTGATGATTGCTGTAAGTGAATAGGTATATGTGTGTGTGCGCTGCGACAATATTATACTGCAAGCATCGGATGTCATCAGATGTCAATCATGCATGTATCCAGAATATGCCTGCGAGTATTAGTAATTTTGAAGAGTATTTTGATGCAAGTGTATATTGTACAGTTGATCACAGCATCATCTTGACATTATCATCGTCATAAATTGAAATCATTCATAGCGCGCTGCAAATAACTTATACATTAGGGCACGCTGATGATTGCGAACAGTGCGACGCGCTGATGATTGCGAACAGTGCGACGCTGACATGCATGCTGGAAGCTGCGATCCATTTCTGCGAAAATATGCGATCATCGCGCATGCTGCCAAATGTGAATTAATCCATCGCGCATCACATGTATGTATGTTGCGCTGATGACATTCCGCGCGGATAATTATTCCGCTGATGATTGTGCTTTCGCGTCGCATCTGCGAACATATGTAAACCTGCGAATCATGTATGCGAGTACATCATTATTGCTGCGCGGATATGTGCCATATGCACACCTTGTCGTGCAGTATATGCGATTAGCTGTATCCTGCGAGTACGATTTTGCGAACGCGACAATTATCTCGCACACTGTCTTCGCTATTGCAGCGGTATATATCAATATTCGATTTATGCGAGTGCGTCGCCTTGTATGATTAAGCTCCGCAACCTGTCAACACAAAATTATTGATGTCTACGCGCTGCACACAATTTGAGTTCTCGAGTTCGTAGCCTTGACGAGTTAAAAAGAGAATACCACTCTTAAGGGCTGAGCTATGCGAGCCCTGTTATAATATTCAATATTATCAATAATCACTGTGCAGTTGAACGGCATACACAAGTGAACAATATAGCGGGTTGTGAGTGCAGTCTCTGAGTAATCAGCTGCTGAAGCACAACGCTTCCTCACTTAAGTACCTACGTCTCCCATCATCTTAGATGGTACCGCCATTGGGTTGTGAACCCGAGACGTAGGTTGAACGACCAGCATGGTAATGACGACTAGTTCGTTCATGCTGCGCATATGTGTTCCGCACATGCTAGAAGCGAAAGATGGTTCTTGAAGAATAAACAAGATGTATCTTTGCTTTGTCATCTTCGAGTTCGGAGTACGAACTCTCGATGACAATGTCATTCAAGTATTTCCTTGAATAATTACAGATGATGTGACATATCATCTGGCGACCTGTACAGTCATCGTCGACTGTAATGACGACTGTCATAATGATGTATGACGCGACTCGACGTGTACAGTCGTGATCGATCGTACTGTTGACTGTCATATTAATATGTGACACGACATGACATGACATGACATGACATGGTATGACATGTCTGACAGGTATGACACGTATGACATGTATGACACATATGTCATCGGTCATGACCCTGACAGCAACTCTGACTCCCATTTATGGGCTAACTGTCCCGACGAGGCCAAGAAACGAGCCTGGATTGCTGACGCCCCAGCTCGTTTGGCACGCCGCCGCGCTGCAAATGAATCCCATATCGCAGCGCTGGAGACAGAATGGGAGGATTTGGAAGATGAAGCTGAAGCGCTGGAGTATTTTCAGAACGAGGAATCGGCCGCAGCGTCCTCCTCGGGTCAGCAGTCTGTGGAGGAGGAGGACTGAATGTCCTCCCGCCGGCGGCACGCCGGCGACAAGGCGGTATGGATAACCGCCCCTGGGCAAGAAGTACAGCTTTCGCCCACAACCGAGGGAATATTCAGAAAGATCCTCAACCACCCCCCAACCCTCTGGCTGCTCGAGGGTATGGATACTGTGCTAGGAGGCAAGCACAAGAGCAAGAAAAACGGCTAAGTATAAAACGCAGAAGTACTCAGTACGGAGTACAGTAGGACCGATCAGAATGATGTTGATGTGAGGTGCCTAGACTGTTGTACGGAGTACTCAGTACAGTTGAGTTATGGAAAGAGTTCCTGAATGTATAAGAACTCTAAGAGTAACCCGTTTCGGGGAGATGAGAACTGAACTGAGAATTGTAAGCCGTAACCGCTGTATATTGTGTATTGAAAGCATGCACTTGAAAGCAAAAGCATAACTTGAAGGATTTACGAAACCGAAGTCCGATAGTTGAACTATATAGATTTACGAAACCGAAGTCTTATAGTTGACCAAGCGTAATCATACCTCGTGCGGTCGTTTAATAAGTGTAGATAGAATAAGTCCGAAAGTGTAAAGAAGAGAAGAAACTGGAGTGGTAGCCTCCTACAAAATGGTATCAGAACTTGGTGCTGGCAGACGCGTGTACTTACTGCCTCCCGGACTGTGACTCCGACGCAGAAACGTCAGTCACCCGCCTGGACTGCATAATGCAGGACGGCGATATCAGTCCGAGCTGGTGTGAGTCCTTGGCAGCGGTGTCCTCGATGGGAGCGCGCCCGAGGAGTTTCGACAGGCACAGTCGCACACCGACGTTGTTGCTGTTTTGGGCCTGGATTGCGGGCGTCAGAGTCAAGGTGTTAGTGGATTCGGGAGCATCCACCAATATCATCGCAAAGAGTACACTGCAGAGGCTCTCCGGCGTCAAGCCGGTGCGCCACGAGCAAGCCATGCGGGTTCGAGTGGCTGACGGCACCACATATGATGCTAATTCCTGCATCAGGCCCAAGCTCCTTGCTGAGACGTCGAAGGGGTCTTACGGCCAGCAGGTTGAGCTTCGGGTAATGCCACTCGACCTCAAAGTGGATGTCATCCTGGGGGGTCCTTGGCTGGCGAACCTTTCCCCGGTTACGCTGGATTATAAGAACTGGGGTTCGGTCCGGTTCACCAAGGGCAGAGAAGAGGTCGTCATCACCGGCTGTTCGCCGGGGTCACCGGACCCCAGTCGGTCCAAGGACACGGCAATGGCACTGGTACAGGGAGTCCTTTTGAGCCAACGTCGGGCTCGCCGGGACCTGCGGACCCTCCGAAACAGAGAGGAGCAGGCTTTCGTCGTCTACCTCGGCCCCGATGGGGCTTTTGGCGCGTTGGCCTGCAACAAGGGGGGGGGAGACTCCGACGAAGATTCCCCCAACGATGTTGTAGCAGGCCTGGCGTCAGAACCCTCCTCCGGGTCCGAGGATGGTGAAGTCAGCGTGCGTCCCAGCGCAGCGGTGCCGGACGGAGCTGAGGAGTCTGAGGGGCCGGGAGGGTTGGTCTCGGACAGTTCCGAGTCCGGCTACAGTGACGTGGAAGGAGCATGTCATTTGCAGAGAGTAGGGGCGGTGGTCGAGGATATTAGGCCACAGGGATTTGCGAGCACGGTCGACGAGGCCGGGGATCACCCTGACCCTCTCAGCTTTTTCGCTAGCAAACAGGAGGCGAACGGAGCATTTGCGTTGCTTCCGCCAGCGGTGCGTAGGCAGGCGATAGAGGATCACGCGGCCGGGAAGCCACCCACCTGGCACGCGCAGGCAGCCGCGGCGCTCCAGCAGGGCCGGGGTCTGGTCGCGGAGCGACGACCCCGAGCACGGCGTAAGCGAGTGCGTTGGCGTGACCAGGTCGCAGCAGTCGGTCAGCCTGGTGCTGAAAGTGGCCCTTCCACCGAGCAGCCACCGGGACCAAAAGTCCCCACTGTCCCGAGTCCTCAGAGTCAGAAGTCGCGAGCCTCGGCACCAGTCCCGCCGCCAGCTCCGCAGACCACAGACCCGCCGGTACCGGCCGCCCCGCCAGGTACTACCTCGCCGCCAGCCCCACAGACTGCTCAGGCCTCCCCGGAACCGCCGGAGGACGAGATAGACGAGACGGTGTCGCCGGAAATCTGGCAGCAGCTTAGGGACCTGGAAAAGGAGTTCGCAGATGTCATTTGCACAGAGCTGCCGGAATCAGTCCAGTCAAGGGAATTCAAGTCCAGCGTCCGGCTCAGGCCAGATTGGAATGGGAACGCCTTGCACCGGCGAGGGTACAAGCTGTCGCAGGAGGAGTTGCGGCAACTCCGGCAACAGCTAGATGAGCTCTTAGCCAAAGGGTACATACGACCCTCGGCCGCTCCGTGGGGCTGCCCTGTGCTGATGGTCCCCAAGCCGAGTAATCCCAAGGAGTTGCGTCTAGTCATTGACTACAGACAGATCAATGAGATCACAGTCAAGGACAAGTACCCCCTCCCGGATGTCCAGAGTCTCCTAGATGATCTACAAGGGGCTACCGTCTTCTCTACGATGGATGCCCTTTGGGGATTTTGGCAGGTCCCCATGAAAGCAGAGGACGTGGAGAAAACCGCAATGACTACGCACTTTGGAGCGTACGAGTGGTTGGTCATGCCTATGGGATTGTCAAACTCCCCAAGTACCTGGCAAAGGATGATGCAACAGTACCTCGGGCACCTACCCTTTTGCAGAGTATTTGTAGATGACATCATGATTTTCTCGGCTGAGGTTCCGGGTAAGAGCGCCCATGAGGTACACCTCGACCACCTCCGCCAGGTCCTGGAGGCATGCCGAAAGAATTCAGTCTACCTCAAAAAGTCGAAAGTCAAATTGTGCAAGCGATCAGTCCGGTTCCTAGGGCATGTGGTGGATCGGGATGGATGTCGTCCTCAGCAGGATAAGGTTGCGTCGGTACGCGATTGGCCAGACCTAGAAACTGTCACACACGTGCGACAGTTTCTGGGCATGTGTGGCTTCTACCGGAGGTACATCGAGAACTTCGCAGATATCGCGTACCCGTTGACCCGCCTCACCAAATCCGGCGTGGACTGGACCTGGGGCGAGAATGAAAAGGCAGCATTTAAACAGCTAAAAACTGCCTAGATCTCCTCCCCAGCCTTGGCCCTACCCGATCAAAAGGGTGCAGCAGACGGTTCCAGACCCTTCTTTGTGCAGACAGATGCCAGTGGAGTAGCACTAGGGGGTGTACTCATGCAGGATCAGGGACGAGGCTTGCAGCCCTTGGCCTTTGAAAGCCGGCAGTTCTCCAGCGCAGAGCAGAACTATCACGCTGGGGAACGGGAGCTTTGTGCCATCCATCACTGCACCACGGTCACCTGGAGACATTATCTGATTTTCACATCATTTAAGCTCATGGGAGACCATAAACCCCTTCAGTGGCTCTTCGCCCCAGCTAGGGAGCTCAGCCGACGTCAGGCTCGCTGGTACGAGGACCTGGTAGAGGTAGGAGTCCATCAGATGGAGCACGTGCCAGGGCGCTGTTTAGTAGTACCAGACGCGCAGTCCCGGCGACCAGACTATCAGGAAATGTCAGCCAGAGAAGGGTTGAAGGAAAAAGGGATTGTGGATCGCGCCACGGATGGGCCCGGAGACTCCGCACCGGCAGGCAAGGGGTCCGAAGAGGACGAGGATCCTACCTCTGTCCTCGGGGCAGTGGATCGCACCACCGATGGATCTGATGGACCCGAGTACTCTGAGCCGAAAGGCAAGAGATGCGAAGGGGACGAGGATCCCACATCTGTCTTAGGCGCCACCTTCGAGTATAGTGATTCCGAGGACGAGTCCTTCCCTCCCACCAGTCCAGCACCGGTCATTGGTGAGCTCACCCATCTGAATGGGCTCACGTGGGTAGAGTCGCCGGCCCTTTGGCTGGACGCAGCTGCCACCCTAGCAGTAGGCGAGAAATCCTTGAAGGATGCCGAATCGCTAGCAATCATGACCAGAGCAGACCGAGCTAGGGAACAGGCCACAGCAGAAGTCCAGAGTCACCCGAAGTTCCCCCACCCTGAGGCCCAGAGTCATCCAAAGGCAGCCGGAAAGGTACCTGAGCCCGTTAAGCCCCCGGAAAGTAGCTCCCACTACGACCAGGTCGTAGATCGCCAGGACTGGAAGCTGATCAGGGAGCGCTTTGAGGAGATAGCAGCCCAGTACGGGGTGTTTGACGTTGACGCGTGTTGCGACTCCATGGGCGTTAACCGGCAGGTTGACGCCTATTGGACCGATTGCTTGAAGGAAAAGTGGCGCGGGAAACACGTTTGGTGCAACCCCCCTTACACGAAGGATTCCGACTTGATAGAAAGAATTCTTCGGCATTTCCTTGCTGAGTGGCGCGCCGCTCCGGAAAACACCTCGGCGATGTTCCTTCTGCCAGACTATGACGCCCCCTGGAGACGGTTGATTCACCCCAAGTATGGGCTTCATCCGGTCAAGGTCTTTGACACGAAGGACGAAAAAGGTCGTCCCAACCACCTCTTCGAGTCCCCTGATGGAGGTCGACCCCCGCTGCGCTGGCCGGTCCTTCTGGTGTGGGCCCCAGCAGCCAGCAGGGCAAAGCCCCGAGCGCCGCCTGCGCGAAAGGACAGTGAGGCAGAACCCGACGAGCCTTTAGTCACTACAGGGGTTGCAGCAAGGGCCAGGGCGGCATCAGGCCCACTGAAGGCTGATGAGTTCGTCCGCGCCTTGCAAGCGGAATACGAACGCAGCCAGTACCTCAGCTCGTTGAAGGAGGAACTGATCGCAGCCCCACATCAGAGGACAGACACATTTCGCATGGTAGACGACATGATATGGCGAGTGGCAGAAGGGCGGTATCAGCTAGTGCTAGCTCAGGATTCCCCCTCAGAGAGCTGGTGATGCGCGAAGCACACGAGTCCCCAGCAGCAGGGCACACAGGAAGGGATAAG